>PVJI01002609.1:0-107611 GCA_004026765.1 Micronycteris hirsuta
CTCTGGGAATACCCAGGGGCATTTAAACAAACCATAAAAATGCCAACAATATTTAAAGCCCCTTTTTTAAAAAGGGGATTTATTTTGGCTTAAAATATTTCACTCTAAATGAATTTATGTCAGCTGTCAATGAAAGAATGTCACTAATACACTGTGGACACCTTTTGCAATGTAAATCCATGCCCTTTTTTTACATGGTCTTTATTTCACTTTGCATAGCCTTCATTTTTTCCTGTATTTGTGACCATACTCAACCATTTCTGTGAGCATCGTGATTACCAGTGTTTAGAATTCTGCATCTGATAGGTTGGCTATCTCCTCATTGCTTAGGTATTTTTCTGCAGTTTTGATCTGTTCTTTCATTTGGGCCATATTTCTTTGTCTTGGTGCACCTGTTATGTTGTAAGGGGGCGGGGCCTTATGTATTCTCTCCAGGGTGGGGCAATCCTCTTTGCTATGTTGTGGCTCTGTCTGCGGGGGAGGGGTCAGAGGGAACAATGTCACTCACTTGCTCAGCTCTAGATCCACTTTCCAACGAACTCTTGTGTGAGACAGAATTTCTCCCACCATGGCAATTCCTGCTGTAGTTTACAGCTAGCTTTGAGTCTTACTTTCCCGTTCACCCAGCCCTGCCTTGCTCGTGCAGTATGCTGTGGGACCTCTCAGCCAGCTCCGCATGCATGGTCCGACGCCTTGCCGCGAGTCTTCTCTGTCCGCCTGCCTGGCTGCCCGTCTGCCTCCTACTGGTCTGGTTGAATGTTTCTTTAATTCCTTCAATGTCGGAGTTCCATGCAGTTTGATTTCTGGTTGTTTATTGATTTTAGATTGGTTGTTATCCTTCTTTTGGTTGTACGAGGAAGTGAAGGGTTTCTACCTACACTGCCTTCTTGGCTCCAATCATCTCACTTCTTTGCTCAAAACCTTCCAGTGGCTTCCTCTCTCACTAAATCCTCACAGTGCCTTAAGTCACTACACAATTTGGCATCCTGTTGCCTGTGACCTCAGTTTCCTGCTTTTCCCTCCTATATTCTGCTTCTGCCATCCTGGCCTCTCTTCCTAGAATGTTCAACTACATATTTTTAAAAAGTGCATGTGGACTTGAGTCCAATGGATCTGGATTTGAGTATTTACTCCACCACTTAGTAGCAGTATGACTGGCAAATTACTTAATCTTTCTGGGTATCAACTTATCTATAAAATGGAGATAATACTTATCTCCTCGGCTTGTGAGAATGAAATGAGGTAATCTGTATAAAACATTGTCATGTAGTAAGGGATCAGTAAATGCTGATCTTTTTTTCTGGTGATCTCTCACCCTTTAATGAGGAGTACATTGGCATGGATTAAATAGTCGACAGCATTCATTTTGATGTGTCACAAGTTAAGTTAACGTGTCTTTTTAAAGAAGAGCGAGTACAAACTATAAGATATCTAAGCTAAATTTCAGTAGGAACTTCTGACTAGGAACTCTGCACAAATAAGATTTTGGGAAGAACATTGGGCTGGGAGTTAGAAGACTGGGGTTCTAGTCTGTCTCTTCGTCTTGGAGCTGTGATCTTAGGTAAAAACCATTCAGCTCTTTGGAGTCTCTATTTTCATGATCATAAAACAAGATGCCTGCCCTGTTTGCCTTACAAGGTGTAATATGAGAAACGTATTTAACATGCTTTAGAAATTTAAGTCTTATTAGGCAAATAGACGAGATTATTTTCAAGATGTCCCTGGGTGCTGGTTTGCTGCCCCTAAGCAAAGGAGCTGTGCAGGGTAGTTTTGGGCCTTCTGAGAGGTTTTGAGATGTATGCTGCTGGGCATCTTTTGAAACTTTGGATACTGATGGTGACAGCATCTGTAGGAATCTGACTCTGCTGTTTGTGTTTAGACCACAGTGAGGATCTGCCTTCACACAGACATTTCCGGCACGACTGCCCGGATTCATCACCTCCTAGGAGGGTTCGTCACGACACCCCGGATCCTTCTCCCCCTAGGAGGGTTCGTCACGACACCCCGGATCCTTCTCCTCCTAGGAGGGTTCGTCACGACACCCCGGATCCTTCTCCTCCTAGGAGGGTCCGTCACGACACCCTGGACAGTTCTCCCCCTAGGAGGCCCCGGCATGATTCACCGGATACCTCTCCTCTCAGGAAACATTATCGTCCTTCAGGTGTATCTCCTAGGAGGACCCATCACAGTTCCTCAGATATCTGTCCCCATAGAAGGGCCCGTAACAGCTCCCCTGATACTTCTCAACCAAAAAGGACTCTTGATTCCTTGGATTCCTTGCAGCTCAGGAGGCCCTATCATGACTCTCCTGATTTGGCACCTGATGCTCCTCATTCACTGCCTAGAACCAAAAGCAGTAAAGTCCCAGAAAAAGCCTCTAGCAAAAGTTCTCCACATCAGAAGGGGCCAGGACCCTCTCATCTCTCAGTCCTGAAGAACAGCAAATATGAATATGATTCGGACCTCTCTCCTCCACGAAAAAAGCAAGCAAAATTCCATTTCAGAAATAAAGAACATGATTCTAAAGGTGAGCATTGATTGTCCATGTGAGAAACTTATTTTCTAGGTGCTTTATTTTGGATCTTTTACTTGCTTTGTTACGTATTTATGTCTTTAGAAATGAAAATGGAGATTCTTTGGAGAAGTTTTAAAAGCTGTAGAGAAATGGTGAGGATTGGACTGAAGAGAGTTAAATCATTACAGTAGGAGGGATGGAGTTAATTTTTTTAAATCCTCACCTAAGGATATATTTATTGGTTTTTAGAGAGAGAGGAAGGTGTAGCAGAGAGAAACAGGCAGATATCAGTCTGTTGCCTCCCATACATGCCCTGACTGGGGATCAAACCCACAACCTAGGTATGTTCCCTGATCTGGGATTGAATCCTCAGTCTTTTTGTTTTATGGTATGATGCTCTAACCGAGCCACCCGACCAGGGCAGGAAGAAATTTTTATATATCCTTTTGTTTATTCTCCCCACCCCACATAAAAGTACTATATTTGTTGTAGAAGCTTCAGAATGTCTAGAAATATATAAAGAAGCAGGAAAAAGGTCATATAAAATTCTGTCATTCAGAGGCAGTCAGTGTTAGTGTTTGTAGCCAATGTTCTTTTAGTCTTTTCTCTCTTCATTTTGATGTAGGTGAGCCCTCTGTATGCATTATATACATATTACATGTATTATGTCGCTTTTTTCCCCACTTTCTTCTCCATGTCATAAAAACATCTGTTAATACAATTTTTATTGGTGTTGTATTACGTACATTTACTTAACCATTTTCCTAATACTGCATATTTTAGGTTATTTCTAAATTTTGCTTTAGTAATTCTGTAATGAACATCTGTGTACATAAACTGTTGCCCATTCTGGGTTATTTTCTTATCTACTTCTAGATAGATTTCTTAGAAATTAAGTACTTGTAGATAAGTTTCCTAGGAAACTAAATAGAAATTGATTTACCAGATTAGAGAATTGTGTGTTTAAAGATCATTGATACATATTGCTGATTGTGTTTTTGGGAGGTAATTTGTGATGCTTACATCTACATTTTGGGCCTATGTGGTGAAGTTTTTTAATACATCTTTGTCCCTAGTTACTGTTTTAATTTTTAAATTCAAATATATTCTTATCCTTTAGTCTGAGGACATCAGAATATATCCTAGGTAGTTTTAGTTTTCACCACACCACTGATATTTGAGTGTAGGTTATTTTGCCTATTCTATGTGTAGATAAATAGGACATGGAAGAATATGTTGTGATCTCCGTACTAATCATAGTCATTAGTAACTTGGGAATGGAACCCCATATCCTGCCTATTGGTTTTAAAAATTGTATATGACTTTGCTCTTCTCCGGTGTTGTCTGTACTTGTGTTTAGGTTAGTGATGCAGGAGGACTAAATGAATGTTGAACACTAACCCAGTAGGTTCTTTTTTAAGATTCTGACAAGCGGATTATAGTCTTCGTTCTTTAATTCCTAGGCTCTTCACCCAGTCATAAGAAATTTCATTCAAGCTCTTCACCTAGAAGACATCAGAGTCACATGTTGGACTCTTCTTCCTACCCAAGTGACAGTCGGAAAGCCTCTGATTCAGATCTTTCTCCTCCACGGAATAAACAGAGGTCAGGACACCAGGATTCTGATTCAGATCTTTCACCTCCACGGAATAGACCTAGACACCAGAGCTCTGATTCTGACCTCTCTCCACCAAGGAGGAAACAGAGGGCCAAATCTTCTGATTCCGATCTGTCTCCACCTCGAAGGACTCAGCCTTTGGGAATAAAGGTAGGAATTTTCAGGACCCATATTTTCCTCATAGAGTGATTCCTGTCTTGTAGCTCTATACAAGCCCCAGAGATCCAAGCCGGAGGAGGAGGAGTTATACCTTCGTGGTACAGTAAATGTAGTTCGAAGGACCTCTAGGGGTCTTTCCTTCTCTCTGAAGGCAGGACTGCCACTAACCCAGCCCAGATGAACTTGCAAATACCAGAGTTCCTAAGTAGCTTCTGGCTTTGTATCATCTTGTTTCCATAAATGTCATTTTAATAGGTCTAGAAAACTTCCTATTTTCTTAGGCATAAACTGAGAACTGTAGTTTACAGAGTGGAGTTAGGAACACAAAGCTTGCATCAAACGTAGCACATAATTGAATCCTTTTCCACTTTTTATCTGAAATTTGAGCAAGATACATAATCTCTTTAAGCCTCAGCTTCTTTATTGGTAAAATGTGGATAACAGTATGTACTTCATAAGGTTATTGTGAAAACTAAATGAGTTGGTATAAGTAAAACTTCTGGCACAGTGCCTGGGACAAAGTAAGCATTTAGCGTAAGGCGATGATGATGGTGGTGGTGCTGATAGTGATTATTAATTATTATTAATTTGAGTGCAGGTCACTGTATTCAGATTTAAAGAGTGACACTTAAAATATAAAACTATTTCTAGAAGTCATGTCACCTGGAAAGTCAGTGTTTTGTTTTTTTTTAAATCTATGATGTAGTCCGAGTTAGGGGGAAAAATCCACACGAACCCTGAGTAATTGTGTTGTACCGAACACCAATACTAGTAAAGGAGTCTTATTCCAGTGAGTTGGTTAAGGAACAGAATGGTAGAACCTGTAGTGTGCGTAACTTCCTCCAATACAGACTTTTAATGTAAGTCTGCTCTGTAGCCCACGTGGTCCTGCCTGGCGGGGTAGACTAGCCTGTCCCTAACCCAGGAAGCAGGCTTCTTCTCTTGTGGGTCAAAAGTAAGGGCTCTGTTTCAGCTGGACCCCTTGACATTCTATGTATCTGTTCAGTCCATGGACAACTTAATATTGATCGAATTTAGCACATGGCTCAAGGATATCTGGATATACTTGTATGTTCCGTTTGTGGGTTGGTTTGCTATCTTGATACAAGTAGAATTCAGTAAAAAGTTTTGATTTGGTCATATCTTTCCATTATCCTGAAATGTATCCACAATTTCAGTATCTTAGGTTTGCGTTTGTGTTTTAAATGGAATATTTTATCAGTGTGGATCTCTCCTGGAGGGCTTAGCCTAACAGGTGTGCAACCTTTGGCGTCTCTGGGCCACCCTGGAAGACGAGTTGTCTTGGGCCACACATGAAATACACAAACATTAATGAAAACTGATGAGCAAAAAAAGGTTTTAAGTAAAGTTATTATTTTGTGTTGGGTTGCATTCATAGCCATCTTGGGCCACATGTGGCCCTCAGGCTGAGGGTTGGACACCCGTTAGGTTTGAGTTTGTATTTTAACAAGTATTTTACAGTGCAAGTCTGTCCTGGAGGGCTTAGAGCTTGATACAGGTTTCTGGTCAAGTGGCCTGAGAGTGAGTCCTCATGTGTGCAGTTTATACGCTAAAAAATCAGAAATACAGATGCTTAGCCTACTCTTTCATATCTTCTTGGTTTGTGTTTTTGTTTACTCTTAAACTTGATAGTACTATTAATTTTCCATCAAATTTAATTTTATTTCGTTTCTGTTTTGTGAATCCTGTGGCTAATAATAAGGTTACAAAATTTGATTTTGAGTTTTTTATTTGGTTATTGCCAGCCTTCAGACAAAAGTGCACTTAACTCTGTATACCCATAGAGCCTACTGCTGCCTTGTCTCATTAATGTTGGATGCTCCCTTTTCCATTGCATAGGCTGCACACATGTATTCTGGGGCTAAAACTGGGTTGGTGTTAACTGACATACAGCGAGAGCAGCAGGAACTCAAGAAACGGGACCAAGAAACCATGGCATTTGAAGGTAAAAATGTGAAAGTGCAGAGATCGATTGGGGTTCATGTAGCTTTGCTTTTCTTTTTTAAATGTAGCTTATTGTACCTGATATTTTAAGCTTTTAATTGCTATCAAATTTCACCTCTGGTATTATGCATTATTTTAACTTCTCAGTGGGTCCAAGTGGTTCTTTTCCTTGAAACATAATACTCTTCAGGATCATCACCAATATGCACTTAGGTATTACTAGGAACTACTTGTAGTCTGAGTGCAGAAGTTCTTATTTAGTATCAGAATCCCAAGTGGTTGATTCCAGCTATTAAAATATTATTTCTGATTTTGATACCTGATGTTTATCTTTAAAGGCATAATTTTCCATTGCAGCTGAATTCCAACATGCTGAAACCATATTTCGAGATAAGTCTGGTCGTAAGAGGAATTTGAAACTGGAACGTTTAGAGCACAGGAGAAAAGCAGAGAAGGACTCAGAGAGAGATGAGCTGTATGCCCAGTGGGGAAAAGGGTAAGGAGGCCGCTGAAAGGTGGAATAACATTGCAGTGACCGAAGGGGTTACTTCCCTGCTCTTCTGACCGGTCAGTTTATGTTCCACCTTTAACGCTGTTTTCAGGAATTGGAAACTCATTGTGTTCAGTCTCCCTTCTAAATGCTGATGTACTTTCCACTGCCAGTTGGTATTCTAGGAAGTTTACCCTTCTCATTATTTGGCTTAGGCTGCTAGAAAGAGGAGGTTCTTCAAATGTAGCGCTGTGGTTCTGGTAAGCGTAAGAGTAGGAATGCTAAACACTATAGCAGATACTCTTGGTTCTTTTTGCCCAGGCTTGTCCAGAGCCAGCAGCAGCAGCAAAATGTGGAGGATGCAATAAAGGAAATGCAAAAGCCTCTGGCCCGCTATATTGATGACGAAGATCTGGATCGGATGCTGAGAGAACAAGAAAGAGAGGGGGATCCCATGGCCAACTTTATCAAGAAGAGTAAGGCCAAGGAGAACAAGAATAAGAAAGGTGAGTCATCTGGGAATCATCAGAGATGGAGATGACTTATGTGAAGAGAGGATCATTAGGGTAATGATACATAGCTGTGTGCAAAGAAGGCTTTCCCATGGAATCCTAGATTCCTTGTCTTTGGGAGTTTAGGTTCAACTCAATAGAGATTTCTGTTTAATGTTCCCCTCCCCCACTGAAATGAACTGTATAGATAACTGATGTGTTTTCTCTTTTCTCATTAGTGAGACCTTGCTATAGTGGCCCAGCACCTCCTCCCAACAGATTCAATATCTGGCCTGGATATCGCTGGGATGGAGTGGACAGGTATACCTGAATATTTCCTATACTTTTTTTTTCCCCATCTGACCCTAACCTTCTCTAACTGTACATCACTCTACACTCTGCTTCATTCTCTGCTCTAATGACAAGGTTAATAATTTGTGGTTTGCTTGCTTCTATTCCTAAGGTCCTCAAATCCCATTTCCCATGCTTAGAATACTCCTCCTCCTTTTTTCCTTATCAAAGCTTAAAAACCTCTGGACAGTTAACTCAGGTGGTCCAAATGAGATGCCCTTTGTTTTTGAAATTGGTCACTTTCAATAATATTTTCTAAGGTTTAGGGGATGAGTAATGGGTGGTAGTCTAGAGCCTTCTGTATGTTGTATCTAAAATGTAGCCCTTGAACCATCTCTTCACTGTCTTAGGAGTGATTACTTGTAATACCTCACTGACCGCTACCACCTTATCTTTTCATCTGCCTGCATATAAACCCACGTGCTCTAACTTCCTGTCTGTTACCATAGGTGAACTATGTGTGCACCTATCCAAAGTCATTCCCTCTGCTTACATGTTGGGTCCCACCTCCTCTTGCCTACTGAAAGACACTGTTGTTCAAGCATCTACTACAGTGATTCTCAAACTTTTTGACTCAAGACCCTTTTACATTCTTAAAAATTATTGAAGACCTTGAAAAACTTTTGTTTGTGTTGGTTATATCTATTAATATTTCTAATATTTACCACATTGAAAATTAAACTGAGAAGTTTAAAAAGCATTTATTCTTGAAAAATAACGAAGCCATTATATTAGCATAATTACCGTATTTATAAAGAAAACTAATTATAATTTCAAACAAAAAATAGAACAATTAAATTAGTTTACATTTTTAAAAAATATTTCATTTTATTTCTAGGAAGAGGGGGAGGGAGAGAGAAAGAGAGGAGAGAAACATCAGGGAGAGGGAGAATGTGAGAGAGAAACATTGATTGGTTGCCTCCTACATATGCCCTGACCTGGGACCACACCCTCAATGCAGTCATGTGCCCTGACTGGGAATTGAACCAGCAACCCCTCACTTTGCAGGATGACACCCAACCAACTGAGCTGCATTGGTCAGGGCAAGGAATTGGTTTACATTTTGAAAATCTCATTCATGTCTGGCTTAATATTGACAGGATTCTGCATTTAGTCTGTTGTAATATATTTAGTTGAAGTATAGGAAGAAAATTCAGCCTTATATAGAGGTGATTAGAAAACAAGAGTGTATTTTATATATATACATTTAATATATTTTATTGATTATGCTATTACAGTTGTCCCATTTTCTCCCCTTTCTTCCCCTCCATCCCCACCCCTCCATTCCCCGCCCTTTAGTTTTTGTCCATAGGTCATACACATAAGTTCTTTGTCTTCTACATTTCCTATACTGTTCTTAACCTCCCCCTGTCTGTTTTCTACCTACCATTTATGCTACTTATTCTCTGCACGTTTTCCCCCTCTCTCCCCCTCCCACTCCCCTGTTGATATCCTTCCATGTCTTATATAAATCCCTTTAACATTTCATATAATAAAGGCTGGGTGTTGATAAAAACCTTGAACTTGACCTTATCAGGGAAGCACTTTATCTGCCCTTCCATTCTAAATGATAGCTTTGCTGGATAGAGTATACTTGGTTGTAGGTTCTTGCCTTTCATGACTTGATAAACTTCTTTCCAGCTTCTTCTTGCCTGCAAAGTCTCTTTTGAGAAATCAGCTGGCAGTCTTATGGGAATTCCTTTGTAGGTAACTGTCTCCTTTCTCTTGCTGCTTCTAAGATTCTCTCCTTATTTTTAATCTTGGGTAATGTTATTATGATGTGTCTTGGTGTGTTCCTCTTAGGGTCCAACTTCATTGGGACTCTCTGAGCTTCCTGGACTTCCCTGAAAATCTATTTCCTTCACCAGCTTGGGGAAGTTCTCCTTCATTATTTGTTCAAATAAGTTTTCAATCCCTTGGTCTTCATCTTCTCCTTCTGGCACCCCTGTGACTCGGATGTTGGGACGTTTAAAGATGTCCTGGAGGTTCCTAAGCCTCTCCTCAGTTTTTTGAATTCTTGTTTGTTCATTCTTTTCTAGTTGGATGTTTTTTTCTTTCTGCTGGTCCACTCCGTTGATTTGAGTCCCAGTTTCCTTCTCATCCCTTCTCATTTGTTCAATTAATCGCGACAATCACGACACTCTTTCTTCGAATCCTGTGAGCATCCTGATTACCGGTGCTTTGAACTATGCATCTGATAGGTTGGCTATCTCTTCATCACTTAGTTGTATTTTTTCTGGAGCTTTGATGTGTTGTTTCATTTGGGCCATTTTTTTTTTCTCCGTGCGCCTGTTACTTTAAGGGGCAGAGCCTTAGGTGTTCACCAGGGTGGGGTAACTCACGTCGTTGTGTTGTGATGCTGTCTGTGGGGGCGGAGCCTGAGAGAACAATGGTGCTTGCTCTGTTCTCCATTCTTCCCCAGGTACCCACAAGGAAGTTGGGCCCTTCTTTGCTGACTCTGGAGTGGGTGGTTGGGCCTGCACAGTTCCAAGTCCCTGTGGGTCTCCCCAACAAACTCTCCTGTGAGGCTGGGAGTTCCTCCCACTGCCGCCTCAACCTCCACAGGTGTTTTCAGTTGGTGGTTTGAGGCTTTATTTCCCCGCGTTGATGGGCTGCATGGTCTGTTCCACTCCCCAGCTTTTCCTCCCAGTTTATCTGCGCGAGAATGAGGTACCACCTGGTCCACCAGTCTCAGCCCCTGTTTCGCCAAGTGCACCCGCTGTGTTTTGGCCAGGCGCGCCCGCCACAGGCCTCTCTGGGCAGCTGGAGCGTTGCCAGTACTGCTCCACAAACCATGTCTTGCCGAGCGCTCTCCACCCGGCTTCGCCCCGCTTACCGGTCTGGATGAACGTGTCTTCTTTAATTCCTTGGTTGTCGGACTTCCACTCAGTTCAGTTTTCTGTCAGATCAGGCTGTTTTTGTTTTTTAAATTGTTGTTTTTCCTCTTTTGGTTGTGCGAGGAGGCACAGTGTGTCTACCTACGCCTCCATCTTTGGAAAAAATTTTTAAATAAACTTTTTGTTTTGGAATAATTTTAGATATATGGAAAATTTGCAAAGGTAGTATAAAGAATTCCCATACACTCATTTAATTTCACTACCATTCACCACGGTATATTTATCAAAACTAAGAAGCCATCCTTGGTATGTTATTAATGTACTAGATTTTATATGGATTTCGCCAGGCTTTCCATAAATATCCTTTTTCTGCCTAAGGATCCAGTCCAGGATACCATATTGCACTCAGTTGCCATGTTTCTTTAGTCTCCTCTGATCTGTCTTCTGAGTCTTTGCTTTTTCTGACCTTCATAGTTTTTTTGGAGTATGGTCAGGTATTTTGTAGAATGTCTCTCAAATTGGGTTTTTCTGATGTTTTTCTCATGGTTAGACTGAGGTTATGGGGTTTTGGAAGGAATGTCACGGGGGTGGAGTGCCCTTTTCATTGCATCCTTTTAGTGGGTACATGTTAGTCACATGACATCAGCAGTAATGTTGATCTCAGTCACATGGTTAAGGGAGTGTTTGATGGCTTTCTCCACTTTAAAGTTACTGTTTTTTCCCCTTCTGTATTCTTTTCTGTGGAAGTGAGTTACTGCTTTCAGCTTATATTCAAAAGGGGACCAGTGAGTGGACAGCTACTTATATTATTTGGAATATTTCTGTAGGGAAGATTTTTTTCATTTCCCCATTTATTCAGTCATTTATTTATATTGTTATGGCCTCATGTATATTTTATATTTTGGGTTGTAGTCCAGTGGTATGTTATTTATTTTTTTAATTGAAATTGTTCCATTCTTTAGTCATTGGGAATCAGGAAATCTTTCAGGTGTCCCTTTCTCATGACCCCATTTTATTTTTGAGTACCTTGTTTTTGATACTGTGAGATGCTCCAGGCTCATCTTCTATTTTCCCTGTCCCAACCCTAGAATCAGCCATTTCTCCAAGGAGTCCTGGCTGCTTTTCGTGGAGATTGGTGTAAGAAACCAAGATCCGACTGCTAGAAATAATTGGTGTTAGTTACTAGGTGTTCCTGCTTCTAAGCCCTCTTAGCAGGCAGAGCTAGGTAATGCATGTGTAGTAACCCTCATATACCCACATACCTCTGATTATTTCTGTATTTATCCATCTGTCTGTATCTGTATATAAACACATATTTTTATGTATGTATATATAGTACGAGTTCATACTGATGTAACTAACTCTAATCCAGTAATACTTTTCCTTCTTGCTTATTTATAAATTCCCTCTCCAACATTTAGAAATCTGGCACTCACCATCTACTTTCCATTTTGCTCATCCCAAAATACATGTAAACACTTCCAGAATTAAAAAATTCAGAAATGAGAAACAAATTTACCAACTGGAATATAGCATTTATGTGCATTTCCTTTTGTTATTTCCCTTTTAGTTTAGTCAGAATACCATTTTCAACATAAAGGGTCAGCTCCCTGTTCCCTGCTCCCTCCACTGCTGTCATGTCACACATTTGTATATAGGTAGATTCATTTGTCACAGTCTTCACTCTGTTCTGGGATCTCCTGACATTCTGGGTGATTTTTTTTCTTTTGTCATTTCCATATATTGAAGTTTCTTCTTTTTTTTTTTTTTTTTTTTAAAGATTTTATTTATTTATTTATTAGAGAGAGGAGAAGGGAAGGAGAAAGAGCAATGTATGGCTGCCTCTCACATGGCCCTCACTGGGGACCTGGCCTGCAACCCAGGCATGTGCCCCGACTGGGAATCAAACCGGGACCCTCTGGTTCCCAGCCCGCGCTCAATCCACTGAGCTACACCAGCTGGGCATTGAAGTTTCTTCTTTATGCAGGTGTGTAGTTCTTTGAGGTTTGACAAGTGCAGAGTTGTTCATCCACCACCCTCGTACTACATAGCACAGATCCATCATACTAAAATTTTTCGTGTAAGTCCCTTTTAGTCAACTGTACCTCTTTTAGCAGTCCCTTGTAATTACTGTTCTCTTTCTGTACCTGTAATTTTGTCTTTTCCAGAATGTCATGTGGATGGAATCACACAATATGTAGCCTTTTGGGTCTGACTTCCTGTAAAACGCATTTAAGATTTATTAATGTTCTTCCATGGATCAGTACTTTATTCCTTTTTATCACTGAGTAGTAGTCCATTGTATGCATATAGTACAGAATTACAGATATCTTGGTTGCTCCTAGTTTTCAGTGATTATGAATAAAGTTGCAATAAACATTTGTGTATAGATTTTTATGTGGACATAGTTTTCAGTTTACTTGAGTAAATACTCAGCAATTGCAGGGTTGTATGCTGAGACTATATTTAACTTTATAAGAAGCTGCCACATGTCATCCAAAGTGGCTGTACTATTTTACATTACAGCAAAGAATGGGGATTCCTATTGCTCCATATCCTTGCCAGCATTGGGATTGTTAGTGTTTTGGATTTTGGGTGTTTAAGTTAGTATTCAGGTTCTTTTTTAATTCACTGTTTTTTTTTTTTAAAGATTTTATTTATTTATTTTTAGGCAAAGGGGAAGAGAGGGAGAAAGAAAGGGAGAGAAAGATCAGTGTGTGGTTGCTTCTTATGCACCCTGTACTGGGGACCTGGCCCGCAACCCAGGCATGTGTCCTGACTGGGAATTGAACCAGAGACTTTTTGGTTCACAGACCAGCACTCAGTCCACTGAGCCACACCAGCCAGGGCTACTATTCAATTTTAATTGCTTTATTATCTTTTTAGTTTTACCATCTGCATTTTGTTTTGGTGTTTGCTCTAAGGATCACAGTATGTATCCTTAACTTATCATAGCCTACTGAGGGTTATAATTGTACTGTTTCACAGAAAATACAAGAACACGACACTGTAGTTCCACTTACCCTGTTTTTTTTTTTTAAGCTTTTTTTTTTTTTAACACTACCTTTTTTTAAAGATTTTATTTATTCATTTTCAGAGAGAGGAAAAGGGGGAGGGAAAGAGCAATGTATGGTTGCCTCTCACATGGCCCTCACTGGGGACCTGGCCCGCAACCCAGGCATGTGCCCCAACTGGGAATCGAACCGGGATCCTCTGGTTCCCAGCCCGCACTCAATCCACTGAGCTACACCAGTCGGGCCACTTACCCTGTTTTTTGTGCTATTGTTGTCATACATATAACATTAAGAAATGGTGTAAGTCCCACAATATGGCTTTACAGTTTTTACTTTACAGTTACATTTTTTAAAGAAACTAAGAAAACAAAAGGAAAAAATACATAGTTGTTAATATTTTACTCACATATTTTTACCATTTCTGTTGTTCTTTCCTGAAGAACTTCTTTTAACGTTTCTTCAGTGCAGGTCTAGTGGCAACAAATTTTCTCAATTTCTCTTGATAGGAAAATGTCTGTCACCTTTATATTTTTAAAATGTGACTTAGGAAATGTAGACTCACAAGAACTTAAAAAAAATATTATAGTGTGTCACAGCGTGTCTCTTTGCCCAACTTCCCCCAACTATAATATCTTCTATAACCACAGTTCATTATCAAAATAAGTTGACACTGGAGCAATTCTATTAATTAAATTAGAAACCTTTTTCTTGCCTTCATTTTTGAAGGATATAGTTTCATTGTCATGACTGTCTGTTGATTCACAAGCTCTACCCGGTTAGTCAGAAGCTCCTTATCCCCTCCCCTGTCCTTGGAATATATGTTTCACATACTATTCCCATACTTTCAGCCAATTAAAGCATGTAGTCTTGAGAGAGTAAGATGTTCAGATCATCTGCACTGAACATTTGAAAGAAAGTTAAAGCCTCTATATAAACTTCTAAGATTCTGATGGGCAGGTGCCTGACATGAGCCTTACAATAGAACTTTCCTGTTTATTAAAACTCCAGTCTGGAGTGGTCTGTCTCTTTCTTTGGTCTCTGCTTGCCTTCTGCATACAGGGACCAATTTCAGATTTCATCTAGGGAACTTCTTAGAGTTGTAATCTCATACATAGACTTTGGTGGACAGTACCAGAGTTCTGACAGTTTTGTCAGCCCTTTAAAGATGTTTTATCATTTTCTGGCCTCCATTTTTTTCTCATTAGAAGTCAACCTTCAGTCCTCATTTCTTTTATTATTAACACACACACATAGTGTAATTTTTTTTTTTCTGGCAGCTCTCAAGATTTTCTTGTCTTTGATTTTCAGCAATTTGTCTATGATATATCTAGGTGTAGTTTTCTTTGTGATTATCCTGCTTTGGGCTTGTTAAGCTTTCTGGATCTGAGTTTACGTTTTTCACATTTGGGAATATTTGGCTATTTTTTCTTTAGTTATTTTTTTTAACCACTGTTTTTTCTCCTCCAATTACACTGTTTTTTATCACTTAATATTCTCCAACAGATCTCTGAAGTCTTGTTCATTTTTTAATTCATTTTTCTCTATTCTTAATATGGGATAATTTCTATTGATCCATTTTCAAGTTCATTGGCTCATCTGCCATCTCTAATCTATTAGACCTATACAATGAATTTTTCATTTAAGCTAGTTCATTGTATTTTCAATTCTAGAGTTTCCATTTGATAGTTTATATATATATATTTTTTAAAGATTTTATTTATTTATTTTTAGAGAGAGGAGAAGGGAGGGAGACAGAGAGGGAGAGAAACAGCAGTGTATGGTTGCCTCTCACATGGCCCTCACAGGGGACCTGGCCCGCAACCCAGGCATGTGCCCTGACCGGGAATCGAACCGGGACCGTCTGGTTCCCAGCCCGCGCTCAATCCACTGAGCTACACCAGCCAGGCTGATAGTTTATATTTGTCTCTTGAGCTTTCCCATCTGTTCATTCATTATGAGACATTTTTCTCTTCCTTGAGAATATTTATAATTAGTGCTTTGAAGTCCTGTCTGCTTATTGCAAATTTGGGTCACCTATTAATAGCTTTCTTTGCATATTTTGTCATTTTATTTTTTTATTTTTAATTTTTCCCCATTTTAATCATTTTTATTTTCAGTTACAGTTGACATACATTATTATATTAGTTTTAGGTGTATATCCCAGTGATTAGACTTATATAACTTACTAAGTGATCATCCTGATAAATCTTCCACTCATCAAACACTATACATAGTTATTAGAATATATGACACTATTCCCTACACTGTACTTTACATCCCCATGACTGTTCTGTAACTACAAATTTGTACTTCTTAATCCCTTTATCTTTTTCTCCATGTCCCCAATCCCCGTGCCATCTGGCAATCATCAAAATGTTCTCTGTATATGTGAGTCTGTTTTTGTTCTGCATGTTCATTTATTTTGTTTTTTAGATTCAGTTGATAGATATGTATTTATTACTATTTTATTGTTTGTCTTTTTTTTCTTCTTCTTAAAAAAGACCCTTTAACATTTCATATAATCCTGGTTTGGTGGTGATGAAATCCTTTGGCTTGTCTTATTCTGGAAAACTCTGTATGTCCTTTGATTCTAAATGATAGCTTTGCTGGATAGAGTCATCTTGGTTGTAGATCCTTGCTTTTCATCACTTTGAATATTTCTTGCACTCCCTTTCTGTACCATAAGGTTTCTGTTGAGAAATTAGCTGACAGTCTTATGGGAACTCTCATGTAGGTAACTGACTGCCTTTCTCCTGCTGCTTTAAGATTCTTTGTCTTTAACCTATGGCATTGTAATTGTGATGTTTCTTAGTGTGGCCTCTTTGGGTTTGGCTGGTTGGGGACTCTGCACTTCCTGGACTTGTGTGTCTATTTCCTTCACCAGGTTAGGCAAGTTTTCTGTCATTATTTTTTCAAATAGCTTTTTAATTTCTTGCTCTTCTCTTTTCTTTCTGGTACCCCAATGATGTGAATGTTGGTACACTTGAAGTTGTCTCAGAGGCTCCTTATACCATCTTCATTTTTTGGGGATTCTTTTTTCTTTTTGCTGTTCTGATTGGGTGTCTTTTGCTTCCTTATATTCCAAATTGCTGTTTTGATTCTCAGCTTCATATACTCTACTGTTGACTGCCTATAAATTACTCATTTCAGTTATTGTATTCTTCATTTCTGACTAGTCATTTTTTATGCCATTCAGGTTCTTAGTAAGCTCATTGAGCATTCTTAGTGTTTTGAACTTTGCATCTAGTAGATTGCTTGTCTCCATTTTGTTTAGTCTCCGTTATTCTGGAGTTTTGTTCTGTTCTTTCATTTAGGATATGTTTGTGTCTTCATTTTGGTTTCCCTCCTGTGTTTCTTTCTATGTGTTAGGTAGAGCCGCGATATCTTCTGGGCATGGTAGAGTGGCCTTATGTAGTAGGTGTCCTACAGGGTTCAGTGGCACAGCCTCCCCAATCACCCAAGTTGGGCCCTGCATGTGAGCCCCCCGTGTGGGCAATGTATTCCTTTTATAGTTGAGCCTTCATTGTTGTTGGCACATCAATGGGAGGGATTTACCCCCTAGGCTAATCAGCTGCCAGGACTGCATGTGACCACCGACCTCTAATCCTTGTGAAGAATCAGCTGTGCAGGGGCCCACCCCATGGAGCAGGGCTTACTTCATCGGGGCTCTGGTGCCTGCTCAGCCCGCCCTGTGAGTGTATTGCTTGTGGAGGTGGTTGGGTGATGATGCTTCAACGTGTTCTAAAGCTGTTCAGTGGCGGTGCTGGCTCTGGGGTCTCCTGGGAGACGTAGGCCAAGGTTAGCTGCCGCCTGTGTTCTACCTGAGACCACCTGGCATGAGCTACAGATCAATTTGCAGATAGCTGCTACTTGTGCTGGGCTCAGAGGTGTCCACTTGAGGCCAAGCTGTGAACCAAGGCTGGCTGCCACTAGTGCCGAGCCTGGGGCCACTTAGCGAGAGGTATGGGGAATGCTGAGGCCAGATGCTACTTGTTGGAAAGATTTTAAGAAAATCTGAAGGATGATCTAAGACAGGCCTTTTGTATGGAAAAGCCACTGGAAATGGCTTGGGTGGTCTCAAATTTGGGCGTTGCAGGGTGGGGCTAATGGTGTGAGCAGGTTGATGAAGTCTCATATATGGCACCTGCCTGCTGGCTCCTGGGGGAGAGGGCTCAGAGAAGGAGTAGTGGCCTGCGCCATCACTTCTGTCTAGGAGAAGGCTGTTCTCCCAGCTCTTGTCCTGATGCCTGACAATTCAGTTTCTCCTCATATGCCTCTGGTGCCTTTCAAGCTTCCTCCCCAGTGCTGGAGCTTAGAGGGAGTGAGTTTGAGTAGGTTTGTGCATGGATCCTTTAAGAAGAACTGCCTGGGACTCTATTAGTCCTCTGTCTCCTTCAGCCTCAATCCCTGCTAGTTTTTACAGCCAGAAGTTGTGGGGACTTCTCTTCTTGACACTGGAACCATGGGCTTGGGGGCCTGGTGTCGAGCTGGGAACCCTCACTCCTCAGGGAAGACCTCCGTAGTTACGATATTCCTTCTGATTTTTTTTATTCTCATCCAAGGACATACTTATTGGTTTAAAGAGAAGGGAAGGGAAGGAGAGAGAAGGGAAACATTGATGTGAGGGAGAGACATTGATTGGTTGCTTCTTGTATGCACCCCAACTGAGGATGGATTCTGTGACTTAGGTATGTACTCTGACTTGGAATTGAACGTGTGACCTTTTGGTTTACAGGATGACACTCCAACCAACTGAGCCATACCAGCCATGGCCCTTCCCAATTTTTATCCGCCACATGTGGATGTGAGACCAGTCTGTTTCACATCTCTGCCCCTCCTACCAGTCTGAATGTGGGTGCTTCTTTAATTCCCTAGTTGTAGGACTTCCATTTAGCCAGATTTTAGGTGGTTCTAAATGATGGTTGTTCTGTAGTTTAGCTGTAATTTGGATGTGGTTGTGGGAGGATCAAGTACCACATTAACCTATGCTGCCATCTTGTTCAGAAGTCTCTTTTTTCTTTAATGTGTTCTGGATATTATGAATGATACATTGTAGAGACTTTCAATTCTGTTCTGTTCCCCTGATGTGTGTTGATTTTTATTTTAACAGTTAACTTGATTATTTTTGAACTACAAACTCTATCTCCTTTGCAGTGGGAAGCAGCTAAAATTTCTGCTCAGTTCTTTTAATTTCTAGCTGCTGCTTTTTCATTGGGTCTAATGGGGTTTCCCCTGTCCAAGCACACTTTAGCTGTTAGCCAAGGATTTGGGGACAGCCTTAGATTTTGGGTTTTATCCCTTTTGCAGCTCCCCTCTTTCAGGATTTTCAGTTGCTCTGCATACTTTGTACTGACACCTCAAGCCAATAAGCTTGTAGTTTTTTCTGCGTGCATGAGCTGTGCAGATTGGGTAGTACCATCTGGAAAAAGCCTGAAATCTCTTTTCACACTTAGATTCCCATCCTGATTCTGCCTGCTTTTGGTCACTCTCTCATGCCTTTAAATATGTTCAGATGCTCGTATTTTTTTATTTTGCCTGTATTTAATAATTACTATCTCAGGGAAGGTTAGTCTGCCCAAGTTCCTCAGCTATGACTGGAAAGTAGCACTCTGCCTTATATGGACCTAAGTCATTGTCTTCTGTCCCTGAAGTTGCCAACAAAGTTCAAGGCTCTAGTTCCTCATATTCGTAGGTATCTTTAGGGTGGCTGTGGTTTCAGGCTAGCTTACTACTTTGGTTTGAAGCTCACTGCATACTGGCCCTCTGTTTGATAGCAGGAGGATTTTCCCAAATGCTAATTTGCCATATAGCCAGAAGGAGAATTTTTGTAGCCACAACCCTAAAGATGTTTCCTGCTATACTGAGTTTATTGTTTTTTCTCTTTTCTAAATTTGTGGGCCCAAAAGTTCAAACTCTCCCTCACCTAGTTTTTTACTGCTGTCTAATTAGTCTGTATCTCTCCCAGAAATTTTTCTCCACTCCTCATTCTTGTTTTCTCTTAGATTTTTCCTTTTAATTCCCTTTCTCAAACTTTCTTTCTGGTTATTCATTCTTTCATCATCATTTCTAGTTTTGTTTTTGGCTCACTGAAAATGAATATTTCTAGAACAGATCTGTAGTATGTTACAGTTCAAAAAACCCATAAAGTTAATTCGTCTTAACTCCCATTCTTTAAAAGAGAAACTGATGCCCAGATGATTTAACAACTGACCTAGAATCATTCAGCTCACCTGATAAAGCTGGAATTAGAACCCTGGGCTCCTAATTCTCTAGTCCAAAGCTCTTTCTATTGTGAGTTTTCTTGCAATTTGTTTTTTTAAACTTTAATTAGGGTTTTGTTTATTATTCATATGTTCTTTGTGTATATGATCGTATTAGTGTTGATGCTCTGTAGGTACTTACTACCCAAGGCAAGAAGCAGTGGTTTCCTTGGTGCTCCAGAATACCATGCATGCTTCTAAGGATTGATATGGTGCCATTCATAATAAGCTTCCCTTTTCTTAAATCCTATTACTCATCCTTCTCATCCCTTAGGGAAGGCCTTAGGAAAGAGGGAAGCCTGTTATCCCAATTAGTTCACTGACACTTAGCATACATGTTATAACTTTAAGTAGCTATGTACTAGGTGCCAGAGTCTCACAATTAGTGAGAGATAGTCCCTGAGCCCAGGAATTCAGCTTCTATCTAGAGGAAAAAACAAAGAGTAAATAAATTCAGTGCTACTTGCTAAGTATTAAAAGAGAATTTTCAAGGTGCTTTGGGAGCACAGGGGAAAAGTAAATTCAGCCTTGGGTGAATATGGCTTAGTCTTCAGTGATGTCAGTTACCAGCCAAGATAAGGAAAGGAAGGATGTTTAGGAAGAGGACCATGTCTAAGCATATGGAATGTCATTGTGTTATGGGGGAATGTCGTAGTGATATAGTGTCAGTGTTATAGCATTAAATGTGAAATGGTGATGAACTGGAAAGGTAAGCAGGGCCTGGTCACAGAAGGCCTTGGAAACATTTCTAAGGAGCTTGGTCATCATATTAGAGACAAAGGGGGGCCATTGAAGGATTAACAGCATTTCTCTATTTTACTTTATTTGGTTTAACTTTTTTACGGTTATTATTTATTTATTTTAAGAGAGGGGAAGGGAGGGAGAAAGAGAGGGAGAGAAACATCGATGTGCGAGAGATATATCGATCGGTTGTCTCTTGCACGTCCCCAGCTGGGGAACTGGCCCACAACCCAGGCATGTGCCCTGACATGGAATCGAACTGGCAACCCTTTGGTTTGAAGGCTGGCATTCAGTCTACTGAGCCACACCAGCCAGGGCCATTTCTCTATTTTAAATGAATGAATCATTATGGCAGTAATCTGAAACATTTGAAAGGCACAGTTTGGAAGTAGAAAGACAAGATACAAGGTTGTTGCAGTGGACCAAGCCATAGGAATGAAGCTCTGTACTGTGGCAGTGATATTAAGAATGGGGAAGAGGAGGATGTGGAGAAGTATTTAGGGGATAAGGTGGCAGGACTTGGTGACTGATCTGTGGAGAGGGAGGAATCACTGGATTTGGCAATAAGAGAAGTCACCAATGACTGTAAAGAGAGAGAACTCTGTGACATAGTGAAACCAAAGCTAGGTTCTAGTGTGTTAAGGAGTGAATGAAAAAGGAGGAAGTACAGACAGTGAATACAGGCCCTTTTAAGAAGTTTATATACAACAGAGAGATGCATAGTATTAGAAGGGAGTTGACGTCCACTCCTTGAAACTCCTGAATTGCCTTTTATGACACCTTACTCCTCATTCTTTTCTTTTATTATTTCTTCTTGGCCACCTTTAAGAGCTTCTTTTCCTCTCTACATTCCTTAAATGTTTCTCAGGGCTCCATCCATAACCCTTAGCTGTTCTCACTTTATGTGCCCTCTCTGACTGAATCTTATCTAATCACACCTTCATTATGTACATGATTTCTAAATCTGGTATATCTAGATGCATATTATATTTCTCTATTGATATGTACTTAAGGCACCTTAAATACAATGTATTCAAAACAACTCATCAGCTTGCCGTACTCTAAAACTTCTCCTGCTTTTGTATTCTATTCTGGTAAGTAGTAGCCTCATTCATCTAGTTAGTGAAATTATTAACCTGGGGGTCAAACTTAACTCTTTCTCCTTTGTTTTTATATTCCTTGTCAGTCACGAAGTCCTACTATGTCTTCTCTATTTCTCTCCGTCTTCTTTGTCATTGCTTTCATCATCTGTTGTCTATACCACTGCAGTCACTTTTCTGACTCTGATCTCTTCTAGAGTGTTCTCTTTGAAGTGCAGTTTATACCCCTGCTTTAAATCTCTCCCTACTGGATGAAATCTAAGCATTTTACTATGGTCTACAAAGCTCATTATGATTTTGCCTCGGCCTACCTTTCTAACTTTGTCTTATGCTACTCCCTTTGTCATACTTAGACTCTGGCCATACCAGTTTGCTTTTGAATCCCTGCATATAGCAGGCTATTTCTTATTTTTGTGCCTTTGCTCTTGTTGCTCATACTTTACTCTGTCTGGAAATGCCCTTCCGATACTTCTGTCTCTCCCCAGCTTCACCCCTCTGATTAATTCTATCTTTTAGACTTGGCTTAGGGGCTACCTCCAAGAAGCCTTTCCTGACTATTATTGTCCATCTCCCTCCCAAGCTGGGTAGGATCTCCATTCTGCTTCTGTGATACCCAGTATATACTTCTACCATAGTTTATGCTTTTTATTTTAATTATTTGTTTAAATGTCAGTCTCCTCTACTAGTCTGTGAGTTCATCAGGACAGGTACTGTGTTGTACTCATTTTCATGATACAGTGCCTACCTGCTATGTAAAGAATTCACTAAATGTTTATGTAATGAATGGATAAAGTATAAGATGTAGATATCAGCTGAGAGTGAGTCGGGCCTTTAGAGAGTGGTAAATGTTTGAAACAGTTGTCAAATAGGAGAACATGATCTAAACAAGTACTAATAAAAGGATGAGTTATATATCTTGTCCTTCTGATTCTATTGCGTATGCCTTAAATATTTTCACATGCCTTATTTTCTAATTCATTAGATTGTGAACCCTTTTCTTTTTTAAAAAAATAAATGTCCAGTTCAGGATTCTGGCTGATTAGTATCTTTTGATTGCAGATCCAATGGATTTGAACAGAAGCGCTTTGCCAGGCTTGCCAGCAAGAAGGCGGTGGAGGAGCTTGCCTACAAGTGGAGTGTTGAGGATATGTAACTCTTCTGGGGCTGTGGGGGTGGCTATGGGTTGTGGTAGTGGACACCGGACAGCCAGATATCTGCTGTCACAGTTGTCTATGCTGATAATCAGGCCCACACAGACCAGCAGCTCTTTGAAAGCTAGTTTTGACTACTAGCATTTGAGAGGAAGAACATTTGAGAGCTCATGTTTGGACTGAGGCACCTGTAATTTCTCAAGTGTGCCAACATTGGCCGTTGTTGCTGGCTTTCAGAAGAAACTTTGATTTCTCAGTGTCCCCAGGGTTTGTTCTTGGTTAGGTTTTTTAATAAACATACATTTATTTTTTTAAAATCACTTTCTTAACTGGGTTTTCTGTTTTGGGGAAGAATACAAGCTAATAATATCGAACCCCCTGGGGATCATGGAGGATAATGGTTGGATTTGGATTTTTCATTAATGTAGAAAGCAGTATAATAGTCTCCCCTCTTATCTGCTGTTTCGTTTTTTGTGGTTTCAGTTACATGTAGTCAACATGTCTGAAAATACTAAATGGAAAATTCCAGAAACAGTAACTTTTAAATTGCCCATCATTTTGAGTAGCCGCACGAAATCTTGCTCTGTCCCACTCCATCTTGCTCACGATGTGAATTGTCCCTTTGTCCAGCGTCTCTGTGCTGTTTATGTTACCTACCTGTGAGTCACCTCGTATCATCTTGGTTATCAGATCAACTGTTTTGGTATTGCAGTGATTATCGTCAACTAACCCTTATTTTACTAAATGGCCCCAAAGCCCAGGAGTAGTGATGCTGGCAGTTTGGACATGCTAAAGAGAAGTTGTAAAGTGCTTTTTTTAAGTGAAAGGTATGTATGTATGGGAAAAAACACAGTTGGTATAGAATTAGTACTGTCTGTGATATCAGGTGTCCACTGGGGATGCTCAAATGCATTTCCTGCAGATGGAGGGGCACTGTGTCAGTATGAATGTTCACAGAGGTAGAACTTTTCACTTAGAAAATAAGAGTTAATGCTAAACTGAACTTAGGAACAGGCATGGCTGTTTGGAGATCTGATAAAAATAGTATAACAAGTTAGTGGGGAAGTGATGGGTAATGGTGCTCAGAATATTGGTTTATTATGTGGACAACATAAGTTTGAATTCCTACCTCAAACCATATAAAACAAAGACAAATTCTACAGTGATTAAAGACCTAAATGAAAGGTAAAATGCTGAAGCCAGTAAGAAAAAACAGAGAATGTCTTTGTGACCTTGTGTTAAGGAAAGATTTATGAAGATTCCTTAAAGCACAATCCATAAAATTTGATAGCTTTGACCACTTCATAATGAAAGATTTATAGTCAACAAAGCATTCTGTAGTTAAGTCTACACATAGGCGTAATTTAGAAGAAAATACTTGTAGTGTCTAAAACTGACAGGAGATTGCATTATATAGGGATTGAATATAGAAATAACTACTGCAAATGGGGAAGAAAAAGCAAAATAAAAATGCATGAAGAATATGAATAGGTAAAATCTAAAGGGATAAACAGAATGGCTAATAAATATGTTGCCTTATCGGTAACTAGAGGACTGCCAATGAACACATTGAGTTTATATTTTATTTGGCAAAAATAAATGAGACTGAACTGTCACGGGGAATGAAAACTCATGGGAGTTTCAACTGGTTCATCCATTCTGGACAACAAATGGGCAACACTTAATTGAAATAAGTAATATTTGCAACACAATAGTTTTTAAGAGTGTGCTTTGGCACTGTACTGCCCGAGTTTGAATCCCAGCTATGCTGTTTCCAAGTGCATGACCATGATGAGCCACTTAATTTCTCTGTGCCCTAGTTTCTTCATCTGTGAAATGGAGATAATAATACTTAACTCATAAGTCTATTATGAGCTTAAAAACAGTGCCTGGCACATAGTATGTGTCACAGAATTGTTAGTGGTTATTAGCATGTCTTCCTTTTCAAGTGTCCATAGCCGGTTTCCAGGGTGGCCTCCAGTGATCTCTGACTCTTGGTATTGAAGCCCTGTGTAGTACCCTTCCACTACAGGGGTGCGTGACTGATAGGATGTATGAGAAATGTGTGACTTCTGAGACGAGGTCATAAGACATTGAAGCATTTGCCTTTAGGACACTCAAGCCAGCCCTCTGGAGTGGCCTGTGTGGAGAAGAACGGAGGCCTCTCACCGGTAGAGAGCACCACGTTACCAGCCGTGTAAGTGAACCAGCTTGGAAGTGGATCTTCTCGCTCCATTCAAGCCTTAAGATGCATCCGCCCCGTCAACAGTGTGACCACAGCCTTATGAGAGATCCCGAGTCAGAATTACCGAGCTCCAAATTCTTAAGCCAAAGAAACTATGAGATTATAGATGTCTATTATTTTGTTAAAAACAGCTTTCTTGAGATATAACTCATGTATTATAGATTTTACCCATTTAAAACATGCAGTTTAGTGACTTTGAGGTATCAAAAATTGTGCCACCATCACAATTAATCTTGAACCGTTTTGATTACCCTGTGGATATGAGAAACTTTGTATCTATTAGCAGTCACTCTCCACCTGTCCCTAACTCCCCCAGTCCTAGGCAACCACTGATTTACTTTGTCTATATAGATTTACCTATTTGAGACATTTCATATAATATGTGAATGGGACTGTCACACAATACGTAGCCTTTTGTGTATGGCTCCTTTGACTTAGTGTAATATTTTCAAGGTTTATCCATGTTGTGGTATGTATCAGTACTTCATTCCTTTTTATGGCTGAATAATACTCCCTTGTATGGATATACCACATTTTATTCTTGCATGAAGTGATGGATATTTGAGTTGGCTCCACTTTTTGACTATTGTGAATATTGCTGCTATGAACATTTATGGACAAGGTTTTGTATGGACACACGTTTTCATTTTCCTTGGAGTAGAATTGCTGCTGGGTCATATGGTAACTCCATATTTAACTTTTTGAGGATCTACCAAACTTCCAAACCAGTGTATGAGAGTTCCAATTTCTTCACATCCATGCTAACACTTGCTATTGTCTCATTGATAATAGTCATCCTAGTGGGTATGCAATGGTGTCTCATTGTGGCTTTGATTTACATTTCCCTAATGACTAAAGATGTTCACTATTTTTATGTATTTTCTTTAGAGAAATGTTTATTCAAATACTTTCTTCTTTTTTCAGTTGGGTTATTTGACATATGCGTAGTTATGTAGAATTCTTTATATAATCTAGGTTATAAGTCTAATCAGATATGAGATATGTAAGTATTTTTTCTCATTCTGTGGGTGTTACTGTTTAAAGCTTCTAATTTGAAGTAATTTTTTATACAGCAGTAGATAACTAATGCATTAAGTGTGTACATATCTTACCTCAAAGCAGTTCCATCCTGGCTAGATCCTTCAGAGAATTTGCACAAATCCACAAGGAGTTACATATAAGGATGTTTATCTCTGTATAGTTTGGGTAGCAAAGTGTTGGAAGCAGCTTAATGTCTGTCCCTATAGGAAATGATAAATAAAATGCGATATGTGCCTGTGATGGAATATTATATTGTAGAAAGCAGTCAGAAGCAAGCAGTTAGGGATTATTGACATGATAGACTCCAGGTGAGGAAAATAACAATGAAATTTATAGCAAAACCAGCTAAGTAAATTAAACACATAGAGCAGCATTTATTTATTTATTTATTTTGATATTATTTTCGATTACAGTTTGTATTTTGTATTATTTTGTCGTAGTTTCAGGTGTACAGCATAGTGAGTAGACAGTCATATTTTCTTTTTTTAAAGTATATTTTATTGATTATGCTATTATATTTGTCTCAATTTTTTCTCCCCTTTATCCCCCTCTGCCCTACACCGCCTCCCCCCCTTTAGTTCATGTCCATGGTCATACATATAAGTTTCTACATATAGGCTTCTGTATTTCCTATACTATTCTTAACCTCCCCCTGTCTATTTTATGACTACCTATTATGCTTCTTATTCTCTGTACCTTTTCCCCATTCGCCTCCCTACCCCTCCCCACTGATAACCCTCCATATGATCTCCATTTCTATGATTCTGTCCTTTCTAGTTGTTTGCTTAGTTTGTTTTTTTGGTTCATTATTGGTAGTTGTGAGTTTGTTGTCAGTTTACTATTCATAATTTTTTCTTTTCTTTTTTTTTTTTTAAAGATTTTATTTATTTTTAGAGAGAGGGGAAGGGAGGGAGACCGAGAGGGAGAGAAGCAGCAATGTATGGTTGCCTCTCACATGGCCCTCACTGGGGATCTGGCCCACAACCCAGGCATGTGCCCTGACTGGGAATTGAACTGACGACCCTTTGGTTCCCAGCCCGTGCTCAATCCACTGAGCTACACCAGCCAGGGCTTGATTTTCTTTTTCTTAGATAAGTCCCTTTAATATTTCATATTAGGGCTTGGTGATGATGAACTCCTTTAACTTGACCTTATCTGGGAAGCACTTTATCTGCCCTCCTACTCTAAATGATAGCTGTGCTGTATAGAGTAATCTTGGATGTAGGTCCTTGTCATTCATGACTTCAGATACTTCTTTCTAGCCCCTTCTTGCCTGTAAGATTTCTTTTGCAAAATCATCTTGATAGTCTTGTGGGAACTCCTTTGTAGGTAACTGCCTCCTGTTCTCTTGCTGTTTTTAAGATTCTCTCCTTATCTTCAATTTTGGGTAATGTAAGTATGATGTGCCTTGGTGTGTACTTCCTTGGGCCCAACTTCTTTGGGACTCTCTGAGCTTCGTGGACTTCCTGGAAGTCTATTTCCTTTGCCAGATTGGGGAAATTCTTCTTCATTATTTTTTCAAATAAGTTTTCGAGTTTTTGCTCTTCCTCTTCTTCTGGCACCGCTAGATTCGGATGTTGGAATGTTTAAAGTTGTTGTGGAGGTTCCTAAGCCTGTCCTCATTTTCTTGTTTCTTCATTCTTGTTCCTTCCTTTTGTTCCAGATCTTTGTTTTGAGTCCCAGTTTCCTTCCCTTCACTCTCGGTTCCCTTGGTTCTTTTTGCTTTATTTCGCTATGTATAGCCTTCATTTCTTCCTTCATTTTGTGACCCTACTTAATCATTTCTGTGAGCATCCTGATACCAGTGTTTTGAACTCTGCATCAGATAGGTTGTCTCTCTCCTTGTCGTTTAGTCTTTTTCTGGAGTTTTGATCTGTTCTTTCATTTGGGCCGTATTTCTTGGTCTCAGTGCACTTGTTATGCTGTAAGGGGGCGGGGCCTTAGGTATTTGCCAGGGCGGGACAACCAACACTGCTGCGTTGTGGCGCAGTCTGGATGAATGTTTCTTCTTTAACTCCTTGGTTGTCAGACTTCCGTGCAGTTTGATTTTCTGGCAGTTCTGGTTGTTTTTTGTTTTAAATTGGTTGTTATTCTTTTGGCTGTGTGAGGAAGTGAACGGTTCCTACCTACGCCTCCATCTTGGCCAGTGACAGTCATATTCTTTACAAAGTGTTCCCCCTGATATTTCCTGTACACACCTGGTACCATACATAGTTTTTACAATATTATTGACTGTATTTCCTATGCTGTGTTTTACATTCCTGTGGCTATACTGTGACAACCAATTCGTAGTTCTTCATCCCTTCACCTTTTTTACCAGTGCCCTGACTCCCTTCCCACTGCCAACCATCAGTCTGATCTCTGTATCTATAAGTCTGTTTTTATTTTGTTTATTTTGTCCTTTAGATTCCACATATAAGTGAAATCATGTGATATTTGTCTTTCTCTGACTAGTTTTTTCCTCTTAGCGTAATACCATCTAGGTTCATCCATGCCATTGCAAATGATAAGATTTTGTTCTTTTTTATGGCCAAGTAATATATATATATATCAGTCACAACTTTTTTATCCACTTATTTATTGATGGGCACTTGGGTTGCTTCAATATATATCTTGGCTGTTGTAAATAATGAGAGCAGCATTAGTTTTTAAGGAGGATATACATCTACCTAACACACTAAACTAGGGTCTGTGGGAGGGAAGAGAATGGGACTAGAGTGGGGAAGGAAGGAGGAAAGGGAAACAAAAGAGTGGCCTTACATGGATGAACGTGATAGTGTGTCCTGAGTTCAGGCATGTGAGAAACTCAGCTCTTAGCCTCCGAGACCCTAAGCACAGCTCTAGAAACAAGATCTCCTACTAATGGAGTCAACATTTGGTACCTCTGTTAGTTAGCGTGGGCAAACTGCTACGATAGCCTTTGACTGGTCTGGCTTACCACAAGTTTTTTTTCTCCTTCTTCACTCACGTAATGTCCAGGGTAGTTTCATGCTGGGGTAGTAGGGGCAGGGGGATACTCTACTCCATGCAGTCATTTAAGGACCAGGCTGATGCCAGCGTTAACATGGCCTCAAGGTTGCTTTGGGCATTGCCATTTTAGTGAGTGGAGCAGAGCTTGGAGGATTGCTTGGCAGGTGTTTGGCTAGCCGAAGAAGTGGCACACGCTTCAGCTTGCTTTCTGTTGTGTGGCTGCCCTTAATTCCGGGGAGCCTGAGAAGTGTAATGTACACCCAGGAAGAAGCTATCACCTCTGCTGCAGAATGTATTTACATTTCCAGACATTTGAGACATATATGGGTTTTGAGGTAATTTTGAGATCTGAAAATCCCAAAGGTACTCCATTCTCTAAGTGAAGATCCTCAGCTGGAGTCACTACCAAGACAGAGATGTCTGTCCCCACCTTTGGCCAGTGGCTGTCAGAGAGGAGCTTAGGCAGAGAGATGAAGGGTAAACTGTACTCATGTCTAGAATCAGCAGTTGTGAAATGGAGGTACTTTTAGGGAGGAAACAAGCTTAGAAAATAAATGCTAAGGTTGTACATCAGCACACGCTAGAGCTGGGACTAAAACCCAGTGTGCTGCTGCGTGCCACACTGTTTGTCTCATCCCTTGGCTCCTTGCTGTAAACTTTTAAAACGTTAGTGGTGAAACTTGTGAAATTAGTCTAGAGTTTTGTTTATAGAAATATGCCAATGTTAATCTCTTAGTTTTGACAAATATACCATAGTTATGTAAGAAGTTAACAGACAACGCATTTGGGTGAAGAGTAATGAGACTCTCTGTATTGTCTTCCTGACTTTATGTAAATCTAAAATTTTTTCAACATAAAAAACCTATTTAAAAAAAGTCTCCAGGGGATATAGGCTATAGACACTGGATTCTACTCTAAGTTATTACTTCTGAATTTATGTGTTTGTAAGTTATTTTGTAAGCTAGCCCCTTCCCTAACCAGAGGTGGCAGTGAATACATTCAGCGCCTGGCCCATGGTCACACCTCTTGAACAAAGCTGGGTTTCGTTTTCATGTGGGTGCAGCCTTTAACTTCATTTTTGTGGGTACCACATTGTTTCCTAGGAACAGCTTGCTTTAAGAGGCTGTTCTAGACTGAATGTTGTGTCCCCTAAAATCCATATGTCGAAATCTAGCCCCCACTGTGGTGTATTAGGAGGTGAGGCCTTTGGGAGTAATTTGGACTTGACGATGGAGCCCTGATGAATGGGATTAGTGCCCTTATAGAAGAGAACCAGAGAGCTCTTTTGCTCTTTCTGTTATGTGAGGATATACCAGAAAGCTGGCTGGCAGCATAAACCGAATCTGCTGGCTCCTTGATCTTGGACTTCCTAGCCTCCAGATCAGTGTGAAAGAATTTTTTTTTTTTTTTAAGATTTTATTAATTTTTTAGAGAGGGGAAGGGAGGGGGAGAAACATCAATGTGTGGTTGCCTCTTGAGTGCCCCCTACTGGAGACCTGGCCTGCAACTGAGGCATGTGCCCTGACTGGGAATCAAACAGGCGACACTTTGGTTCTCAGGCCGGCACTCAATCCACCGAGTCGCACCAGCTGGAGTGAAATATTTGTTGTTTAAGTCACGTAGCCTATGGTATTTTTATTGTAGCAGCCCAAGTGGACTAAGAAGACAGAAGCCCAGAGGATTTAGAAATTGTAAACCACAATCGTTTCTCTTAACAAAGGAATTTATTACAAGCAGAGGCTGCGGTGGAGGGAAGACAGATTCGATTTCAGGTGAGCTCTGTGTTTAGTAGTCATTGGTGGAAAATTAATCAGATCTTCCTTTCTCTGATTTCTCTGCCTTTCTGTGTGTGAGCCCAGCACAGCCTGTAGGGCAGAGACCTCCAAGCCTCTTCAGCTGGTAGCTGTTATTTCCTAGGCTGGCTGCTAGAGGGCAGTGCCATATTTCGTTTTTGGATTGGGCTTAAAAGGGCCCAGGGTCTATGTACAGTTTTCAAAATATTAAGACAGAATTTCTCAAGAATATAGGTGACTAAATTCAGTGGCATAGTTCTCCATTTCTTATCCCTCCCTTGTATCCAGAAACATGTTTCTGTCTTCAGTATAGTAAGGATTTTTAAGACAGAGACCTGCTATTTAGATTTTTAGATAAGGGAGATTTTAGATAATCTCCCTTATTTGGGCCTTGGGAACCTCTCTACATGGAAGACCTTTTTTCCTTCTCAATCTAATTCAGACCCTCTTGCTTCTCTTCCTTTCCTATGCCTTCTCCACTGTGAAGTTTAGACTTAACAAAGCAGTGAGCAATACTAAAAACTACTGAATTGTACACTTTTAAAGGGTGAATTTTGTGGTATGTGGATTATATCTCAATTTAAAATATAAAGAAAAAAAGCAGTAGTGAGCAGACATGTAGCTCAAATAGAATATAATTAATTGATGGTACTGACTTGAGAAGCCTTGATGCTTTGTCATTGATTTATTTAGTAAGAGGGAAAGAGTATTTACTCTGACCTCTTTAACTTTAGGTTTGCTGGACACAGAACGCACCACTCCTAAAGAGGTTACTCACCCTTGTTCAGGCAAAGGACTGGATTAAGGGTTAGGGTGTGGTTGGGAAATCCAGTAAGAAGGCCGAGTCTAGGCTATGAGGTAGCTATCTTGAGAAGTGGGTTTTAAGTTGGGATTGGCTAGGAGATGTATGTCCTGAACTGTATGCATTTTTGCATAGATTATTTGATCTGTTTCTTCCTCCAGATTTTTTTTTGAGTTTTGAGTCCTGTTGGCATAAGTACTTCTGGAGCTGGCTTTCAGGCAGCTGGACTGTCCTGTACAAATAGGCGGAGAGATTATGGGCCAGGCTGGAGCTGAATCATCTCTCTCCTATGACATTGGCTTTAATTGCCATATATGTTATTGTATCTGGGAATGACTCAGTTTCTCGTTTGTACCTGAATGTTTTCCTTAACTCAGTAGATGAATTGTGTTTGCCTTACATTCAATGCTGTTGACCTTGGCTTACACAAGTTCACCCTTTCAGAAAAAAAAGGGCATTTAGGAGGTCTGGTGGTAGTTTGATCCTCAACCAGTGCCTGTGAACCCAAACCCTTGAGAGGGACCAAGAGTCAGCTGAAACAGGAGTGAATTTCCCCTCCTGCACATTACCTCAGCATCATCTGTCAGCTAAGGAATTACAAGGAGGCACAGGTAAACTAGAGCTTGGTAAGCGGGATCTGTTTTCTTTCTTGTCTTTTTCTTTTGTCAGGTGAGAAAACATTTATGCAAAGAGGGTAACTTGCTCAGAATTGCTCTGAGTTGAATAAGAGCCAGGATTTAAACATCAGACTCTCTGCAGTTCTTTCCCACCATCCTCGCCCTGGTGGCAAGGTAAGAAGTAAAGCAAGAGTCCAGGGGACTGCCCCTGCCCACAGTGGGAGTTCTTACCAGGGCTTCTCATGGCCTGTGTAACGAGAGTCTCCACAGTGTACTTGGGGCTGAATTCTGCAGTCCTAGAAGAACTGCTTGCTGGGAGTTTCAGTTTGGAACTTGGCTACCAAGACCCTGAATGTGCTAGTGAAGCACTTATATTGGGCTTTTTACCAGGGACTTGGGAGGAGGTAGAATCTGCGAAGGGAGGAATGCATATCTGGGGAAATAATAGGAATGATTTTTAATTGCTATTTTTTATTACGTGTTTACTGTGTGTCAAACATATGTTAAGTGCTTAGGTACCTCACCTCTGTGGTCAGGGAGACAGCAGGGTCTGTAAGTGGCTGCAGATTTGGAAAAGCCAAATTTCTAGATTTCCCAAGAAAAGTGGAGTAGGAATGTCCTGTCAGGGTAAACTCTTTCTCTTGTTCCCTGCCTCCACCACTGGGTTGGAGGGAGTAGTTAGGACCTTCATACTGATTACCTCTCTAGACAGAGAGCTTGGGCACTCTGCCCTGGTCACTGTGTCTCCATCAGACTTGGCAGTGCTCTTCCTACCCAGGTGGTCATCTACTTTGGCCAGCTTGGCTTCTGATGCTGTTGGGTAATAGGCTGCCAGCCAGGGGCAGTGTCCACTTTGGAATTTGCTGCACGAGGTAAAAATATTTCTACAGATCAGAGTCTGTACCTGTGAACCAACTGAGGCATGCCCAATAGAAGGGTGCTGTGCCGTCTGCGTGCTTGCTTTGCCTTTCATTTGTGTATCTGCCTAAGCTAGACAGAATATTTCCAGGTAATTTAAAATAAAAACACTTTTTTCTCTGAAAATGAAATTTTAATTTATTTTATCTTTGTTTCTTTTCACACTCCCTAGTTATCATGCTCAGACCCAGCAGAGAAGGTGCAGCACCTGCAGTCAAAGGCGAGGGCAGTGGAGAGCATTGCTCAGACACCATTGCTCAGACACTTTGAGGCTGTCGCCTAGAGAATGTGGTCTGGGAAACAGGAGCTTGGATGTATGTGTGCTGGGGGAGAAGAGCTGTTCTTGTTGTTGGGCTGTTATCCCTGGTCATTTAGGGGTTAAGGTGTTCTTTCTTTTTGGCAGGGGGCCGGAGTGGACTGCTTTATGGCATTTTGTATCTTTGTGTGTGTGTGTTCTTTCATCTGCTGCTTTGGAATAGGACTGTGGTTTCTGTAACATTGTGCCCATATGACTGGCTTTGGGTTTGAGCTGGGCCTTCTAACCTTTCAGGGATGAGTAGTCAGAGGGATGTAGAGGGGCCATTCTGAACCCCAAGGGAAGCAGGCTTTAAAGGAGAAAAGCCAGGAAGGATAAGCACAGGTAAGTAGAATGCCTGGTTGCAGAGAAACCTGGTTCCTCTACCTCCTGGCTTGCAATTAGAGTTTGTGTCTCCCAGGGATGCACAGGGGAAGAGGCTGATGGAACAACATGTAGTCTGGTGGTGTTTTTTTTTTTTTTTCCAAGATTTTATTTATTTATTTTTAGAGGAAAGAGAGGGAGAGAAACATCAATTGGTTGCTCTCCCATGCCCCCAACTGGGTACCTGGCCTGCAACCCAGGCATGACTGGGAATCACACCGGTTTGCAAACGGGTGCTCAATCCACTGAGCCACACCAGTCAGGGTTAATGTAGTCTGTCCTTTATTAAAACTTAGGTGAGATGAAAGGACTAAATAAATCTGAACTAGACGAAGGTCCAGGATTCTAAAACAATTAGTCCTTTGCTCTGTTACCTTCTATAGCGATGACTCTGAAATGAATGGAAGAATGAGTTCTGAAGTTATTACTATGGGAAATAGGACCCTTCTCTGTCCCCTTCCCCCATGGCTACCCAGCAGTTTGCCAACAATTTTGCTTACTCACTTGATCTCCTGGCTGCTCCTGTCCTGGTCAGATTGAAGACTTGACTCCATCTTGGTGCTTGGAAGGCACTCTGATACTGGCTCATCTACTCCATTTAGCCCAGACACACTATTGGTGCTGTTTTTTGCCCTGAACATGAACTAGGAACATTGATTGACCAAGAGGAGGATTCTGGAAGGAAATGTGAAGAATAGTGGTCATGTAGTGGTCACCTAAGGGGTTCAAAGAAGGGTGCAGAGAGGCACCTTTTGTGGGAAAGTCAGGAAATTAAAGGTGCACGTTAGGACCCTGGCCTGGGCTTCTGTGTGGCTGGCTCTACTCGACCCAGCCTTTTATCACGGGAACAGCACGCCCAAAATATATCAGCATTGCCTCTTCATGCTGTGACCTCAAGAGTTGTCTCCCCTAGACCAGAACTAAAGGGTCCTTAGTGTGGAATCCCTGTATTTCCTCCCAGCCCCTTTTGGATCACCTGAGCTCTGACAGCCTGGACTACAGGGCCAGTAGCTGATTTAGCCAAACAGGGAGGAGGGCAGGCTGGAATGGGTGGTTGGTGTGGTCCCCTCCCAGAGGGATCCTGGATTACACGTAGCCAAATGTTGCCTGAGGGGCTCTTGGATAGAGAGAGCCACGGCTTTGCTGCTTATCGTTTTCTCCTGGGTTGGCGGTTCCCACCCCTGGGATCTTCCTGGGAAACAGGAGTGCCCCTGGGTAGGGGGAAATGGGTGGGTTGGGAACAGAAGGTTGAGTTCATGCTGTATGCAGAGTGCTACTCTTCTGTCCCGTTACCCTGTACCCCACCATGGCAAGTCTCGCCTGAATGAGAGGGCCTCTCCCCGTGGTAAGTCACAGGCTCTGTCTTCCAGGGCTTGTAACATTCTCCCTGCGTTGTGCTGAGGGGAGCTGCTGAGCTCTGTAGTGCTGGCTGAAGTAGCTAGAGGGTTGTATAGAGAGAGGAGCCTTGGGAAGAGGCTCCGTGCTGCTGCAAAGCAAGCCCTGTGCTGTTTCCCCACAGTGGGAAGTTCACTTTTGCCCCTTTGTTCAGAGGGGTCCTTCTTGTCTTCCCCTAGTTAATAGGGAAAGTCAGTGGGGGTCAGTCTCCTGGAGTAAGAGGTCATCAGAAATTAGGCAGATGCTACCTTCTAGCAAATTACTTCTCTGAGCCACCATTTACTTATTTGCAAATTGATAATACATCCCTTCCTGGGTTATTGAGAGGATTTGAAATAAAGTATGTAGCCTAGTGTCTGGCATGTAGCAGGTGCTTAATAAATAGTATCTTCTCTTAAAATATTAAGATGTTTCAAGAGCTTGTCTGCTGCATCAATGACACGTGTCTCTGTTGATTCCACGCTAGTCTCACTCTGGACCTTACCTGAACACCAGGATGGCTGTTCTCTGACTGTGTTTGGAGGGCCAGTGTCTAATGCTGGTGGGACTGAGTGCTGTGCTATTTGAAGAAGGGCTGTCTCCTGTCCCCAGGAGAGGGGGTGTCTAGAGCAGTGGGAATAGCAGTGATAGGCCTGTTCAGTGATTCTTCCCATCCACCTCATGGCAGCCCCTCCCCACACTAAGGAGGTGTGGGGTGGCCGTGGTGGTGGTGGAGTCCAGGTAGAACCCAAATTGAGTTTATTTGGATCAGTAAGAACTAGCTGGTGGCGGGGCCACTTTCTCTGAATTTAAGGGCATTTCAAAAGCAGGTATTAGTGACTAATTAAGGGTTTTGTTTTGTTTTTGTTTTTGCCTTGAAAGTAGTACCAGTTGGTGGAGTGACTTACAGTGAGGATGGTTAGTTGTATACTCACTGACAGAAGGGCCGAGGGTTTGGAGCAGTTGCTCTGGGGTCTCTATTTCCTAACGGGCAGAAGAAAGAGTTGACTCCAGGAGCAGAAAAGGGTTAGAGCACAGCCAGGGGTTCGGTGTCCTCCCTGCTTCAGAAGTTGCCAGGAAACACCATGGGACCTATGGAAGCCCCTCCAGTGCCTCAGGGAGGAGGGATGGCCCTCTGCACTGGCCAAGCTTAGATTCAGCATTTGAGGTTCAAGGGTGGGAGACTGGAAGGGGATGGGCTGCTGTCCTTTAAGAAGCAGCTTTCTGGCTAGTGAAGAAAGGAAGAGTCAGGGTAGGGTGTGTGGTGTCCTGCAGGGTGGGGAAAGGAGCTGTCCAGGGCCCTTGTACCTACAGTTGGTTTTGGGAGGCTGCAGCTACACTGGGGAGGGCGATGAGAGCTTTGCAGGGAGGACTGCCCTCGAACCACCGAGGGCGGAGCACACCCTGATCTGGATCAGCACCCAGGACAGGAAGTGTCCTGCGTCCTGTGTCCGTCAGCGTGCAGTAGAGGGGCAGAAGCAGAGCACAGGGGCTTTGGGGACAGGTAAGAAGAGGGAAGCCACACAGGTGAGTAGAGAACACTCACCCACAGTCTCAGAGCCCGCAGAGATGGCTGAAGGAGGGTGCTGTGGCTCACTGACTGTCAGGGTCACGTTGGCAGTAATTGCTCAGCCCTGTCCTGTGTCCCCCAGCTCCTGATGTGAGTCTCTGTGCTTTGGCGTATTGGCATTGGTTCTGAGATCTGGTGACTTAGGTTAGCATGGTCTTCCTCACTGAATGTGAAAGCTACTCCCTGGCTTTGGGAGAGGAGGTAGAGGCAGCTGTGTCCCTAAGAGAAGACTTCTGTGACCAGCTAAGCTAGGTGAGGGTATTTGTGGAATTGCTCAGGCCTCAAGTTCAACTCTAGACTTTGACCATGTCTGTGAGAAGTGTGCATGCACGTGTGTGTATGCCCAAGCTCTGGCCCTTCAGATGTCTGTCTTTTCCTGTCCTTCGCTCTACCCAGCACACACAAACGCCAGGTTTTGTTCTGAGACACAGGGCTGGGCTGCATCTTGTCAGCTGTATAGGCCTGCCAGTAGCTGACACGCTTTCAGAACCTAGAAGCACCGAACAGGAATCTCAGAGTTGGAAGATACCTTAAAAGACTTCAATTCACTACACTTTTCCCACACCAATTAATTCTAAAGTATTTTCCATCAGTTTACTAGCCGAACTGCTGCCCTAACCTGCAGTGCCAATTATATTAATCTTGGAGTCAGAGTTGGACAGGGCCTTCGAGAGATCTTACCCTCATACCCACACCCATGCCGGAACCCCCTGGCAAGCCTCATTTCCAGGCAGTGCTGCTCCCATCCACGCTCGAACACTCTCCATCCTCTCACTGCTTCCTGGGACGTACATGTTCCATGCTGGGGCAGCTGTAGCTATTTTCAGTTGTGTTTTCCCGTGGCTTCACCATTTGTCTGAGTTACCCATCTTGGAACTTACAAAAACAGCCTAATAATCCCTCTTCTACCTGACAACACTTTGGATGTGTTGGGATAATTTTTTTTCCCATGTTCTACTTTCTTTCCTTTTTGGGGCCACAGATTAAGGCAATAGGAGGAGAGTTTTGTACTGAAATTAGAACTAAAGTAGACAGGGTTTGCATAATAAGGTAGTAGCAAACTAATCTTCTGACATAGAGGGTTTAATTATGTTTATAGACAATCACAGAGGCTCTCATTCCCCCCTTCCACCCCCAGTGCAGCAACAGAACCGAGCATGCCCAGCCGGAGGCTGGCACAGGAGGAAGAGGTGACAGAAAGGGTGAAGGGCCATAGGAGGGGACCGAGGTGGTCAGTGCAGTGGGTCTGGAGGTATGCCCGTAGTGAACCGTGGGGGGTGGTCTGGAGTGTGGTCTCCGAGTCATAAAGCTCAAGGACAGTGACTAGACTGTGGGAACTGTTCCTGAACTCTACCATTCTGTGAGTGCTGTGCGGGTTGGAATGTATCACGTGAACGTGAAAGCAGGGACCAAAGTGTGCTTGAGTAGCCAACAGTAAGACGTTTCCTCCCTTCATTGTGGCACCTCCTTTATGATGAGGAAGTAGTGTCACAGTTACATTGACATTAGCAGCAAGCTGTTGGGCCTGTCTGATATTTCTCCAGTTCCTTCAGCCATCTTTTTTTTTTTTTTTAAAGATTTTATTTATTTTTAGAGAGAGGGGAAGGGAGGGAGAAAGAGAGGGAGAGAAACAGCAATGTGCCTCTCACATGGCCTTCACTGAGGACCTGGCCTGCAACCCAGGCATGTGCCCCGACTGGGAATCGAACCAGGACCCTGTGGTTCCCAGCCCGTGCTCAATCCACTGAGCTACACCAGCCAGGGCTTCAGCCATCTTTTGAATGCATGGTTTTGAGTCTCATACTATCTTCTCTGAACTGATTCCAGTTTGCTGCTGCCAGTTTTAAAGTACAGCAGGTGGCTCAGGTCCTAACACTCAGGGTGCCCTGATCTGAGTACAATAGGACTGTCACTTCCCTTCATTGAGATACTGCATTGCAATCAAAATATTTGAGATTGGATTACCTTGCATGGTGACCACACCCCACCATTGGTTCCTACTGAACTGACTATTGTCGGAAGTTTCCGTGGCTCCTTTACACATACTGAGAGAGGGAATGGAGTGGATGGAGCCCGGTTACCTCCACTGCCTACCCAATATAATTACCTTTAGCCTCTAGAAACTTCACTCTCTTGTTCAATGTTTTCTCAACATGCAGAATAAGGTGTGGCTTCTGTTGGTGCAGGAGAGGAGGGGGCTCGAGTGGGGGTTCTCTGGCTCATTCCTGCTCCTGAGGCTCATATTTGTGGTCTCATGCTGGAGAGGACTTCACTTCTGAGTTGCAATTTGGAAAGTCTTGATATTGACTAAACAAAGTGTTGGCAAGGACAAACTCGAGCAGCCCCCTGAGGTGCCGGGAGACCTGGGTTGTGTGGCATGGGCTGGAAGGGCCCGTGTGCCCCTCAGGAACTCAAGAGCTCGGAACGCAGGCCTGTGCTGTGTGCTGCTCCCTGTGTTGGTTCTGCTTTCGATTCCGCCTGAGTTTTCGTGGCACTCTGCACCCAACACGCATCATGCTGTTCGGTGAGGTCCTGTGGCCAGGACTCTTCTTTCTTATTCTTACTATTTTCTTAATCAAGTCTCCTGCTCATTTTCAAGCCCCCAGCTCCTAGCCTGAGGCGTCACACAGCAGAGCTCATAGCTGTCATTTACTGAGAGCTGCTGTGGGTCAGGTGCTCTCCATATTTCAGTCTCATAAAACTCCAACAGACTGGATGTTAATGTTTCCATTTTGCAGATGAGGAAACTGACTAAAGACCACAGAGCTACCAAAACCTATGCTTTTTGTCCAAATGAATTAATGAATGATTTTTGAGGGTGTTACTCAGGGTGAGTGCTTTCCAGGGTGCTCTCTGGAGGGAGATCTCTAGTCAGCTGGGCTGATTGTCATGGCCACAATGCCACAATGAGGCGAATGCTTAATCAACACGTGGACCGCCTCTCAGGTACTCATGGAGTGGCTCTGCCGGCCAGCGCAGCTCCAGGGAGGTTGTGGCTTTTGTGGGAGGAAGGTGGGGAAGCAGGATTATCCCAGGATTGACAGAGAAGACTGAGGACAGGACTGTCCTCCAGGTTAGAGGGGAGGCGGGTGGAGGACGAAGCCTGTCTGTTGCCTGTGTCAGATCTCAGCATTCTGTCTGGGTCTCTTTCGACCTGACCAGCCTGCCCTGTCCCAGCACTCTCAAGACTTCTCACTTCCCTTGGTCAAACGCCATTGGTTCAGGCCTCTGGTGTTCCAGACTGCTGCTTCCGCCCTGCTCTTCCTCTGTGTAGCAGAGCCGGACTCGTGCTTCAGGGCCCTGCTCAAATGTTTCCCTCGTGGAGTTTTCCCTGGCTCCTTGCCACCGGTAGAATGGCAGAATTAAATGCTTCCTCTTTGAGCTTGCTCCCATAATACTTGTACATACATAACTGTAGTATAAATTTCTTTGTATTATAGTCAGTTGTGGTGTGTACGCTCCTTCTTCCTAACTTTGAACTTATTAAAGGCAGAGACCACAATCTCCAGTATCTGACACAAAGCTTAGACTATAAGAGACACTCAATTAATATTTGTTGAATTCACCAAAATGCTAGGTTGAGGTTCCATTGCAGGTAAAAACTGGGCAAATGTGAACTTTCAGGACTCAGCAAGTGATGTGCAATTGTAGGTAGGGCATCTTTGAAATTTTTCTAAGGATTTTGTGATAGTTTTCCTTTTCACAAGAATCCTCTCCTGCATGGGCAAAAGGGGGCATAAAAATCCCATTTTGGCCCCAGCTACATGCCTGGGAAGTCTTGGCATTAGGCTGGAGGGAAAATGGTGGAGGCATGGGACTGAGACCCAGGGCTGACTGGCCAGATCGGAGCTGCTTTGCTGTGGGCATGACTTTCTCTGCCTCCAGCTGGGCCTGGCCTCAGCTGGGCGGGGCACGCGGAGCTGTGAGGCAGTGCAGGAAAACCTGTGTGCACACGCTCGGTTCCTCTCCTCTCGCTCCTCTGACAAGGCTGTGCGTTTGTATGTTACTTGACAACTAATTTGCATTAACTTTTCGAATGACAGAATATATATATATTCTCTGATTTTTGTGACTCCATTTCCATCACACAAAGAAACACAGTGGTCCCTAGACCTTTGTATTCAGGGATTCCAACCCAGATGGGTGGAGATAAAGGGATCCCCTAACAGCCTTGCATCAACTGGGCGATAGCATGAGAGGAAGGGATACAGGATGGGTCTGATTGTTCTGATTTCTTCTGCCTTCAGGGAGTGTGGGGGATGGGGAGGAAGGGGGAGCTTTTGAAATGTCTTTTGAAAAACTTTTTAATTGTATTTTTCTTTTAAGGGGACTAGATGGTAACTAAATGTCTTAATTTATTGATTTTGTGATTCAGGCTAGAAAGTCAACTGGGAGAAGGTGGGTGAAGGGTTGAGTAAAGTGGGGAGAGAGACTTTGTAGCCTAGGTGGGCTTTGTGGAAGGGCTGAGGTCACACCCAGAGCCGCACAAGGCAGCCCCTGGTGTGGGGCTGCCCTGCTGCACTGGGCTGGAACCTGTAAGGAGTACTCTGTGTTGCCATCTGCTGGGCATATGTATAGCTAGTGCTTTACTCCCTAGTCTTCCTACTCTTTTGCTGGGTCTGCTCTTCTGCCTTCTTTCTGTTCCTTCTGTCAGGTGTTTTTCCCTATGGGAAAGACCTGCTTTACCTTTCTCCCCAGGCAGGGGAGATGCCTATCAAGATGCCTATGTTCTGGCCCAGGGCTGGGGGTCCTGAATTTTCTCCTGTGGTGACTAAAAGGGAGTAACTTCCCCTCTGGTTGGGTGGAGAGAAGGTTACTTGTCTCCATGCTTGGAGTTTTTCCCCCTTTTCCCTTGTCTCTCTGGGACCATGAGGAGACCATTTAATTTATTACCCCAGTCGAGGACACTTTTGAGAATGAATGGTGTGTGTGCAACTGTGTGTGCTATTTATTAATAACTCTGCTGAGACAATAGGTACAAACCAGGACTGACCGAGGTCAGTTACTGAAACGCCTGATGATCATAATTCTGAGGATGTGCTGGCCTTCCGTTCATCTCAAGGTGAGGCGTGCAAGGCTCAGGTGGCCAGCAGAGGCCGCTGTGACACCAGCTGTGTATGCAGGTCTCACTGTCAGAAGAGCTCCCTTTGCCATTCAGAGGCCTGGGAGCAGAGAGCTGGCTGTGGTGGGTGGAGCTGGCTGTGGTAAGGACTGGGGTCCCCTGAGTGAGGAGGTAAGAGAAGTCAGGTCGGCTCAATCTGGGCCTGGTTTACCACATGAGAAGAAGGCTGTGTGCTCCCTCTCGCTAGACTTGGGTACACAGCCGAAAGCCCTGGTGCCCAGTTTCTCAAATGCTTCCTGTAATTCTTGGTTTGAACTGTGCCTTTCCTGAATCCTGGCAATTTTTGTCCTTCCCCGTCAGGCAAAGACTGGCAAGTGGGTTCCTGGTCCTATCAGCTCCTGAGGCTGCTGCCTTCCTAGCTGGATTAGCACTTGCCTAAAGGGCTCATGGGTCAGCCCAGAGACAGCCTGGGGCCAGAGTGGACACTAGGAATGCCTGGAACCATCTCTGCCTGACCTTGCTGACTGACCTGCAGGTGAAGAAGGCAGAGCAGGCATGGAGTCCTGTGAATGAGAAGGGGTCTTCTCTCACGTACTCTGGCAGCAAGACCTCATTTCCTTCTTTCCCATCCAGCACACTTCCTTCCTTGACCCCTGAGTGCACAGCTGGGAGATCTTGCTCTCTTTGGGAGGATGGGGTCCTTCCCTGGGGAGAACCTGCCTTGCAGAGTGGAGTTTGGTTTCCCTGTCCCCAGCTGTGATGGCCTGGCCCAGGGCTGTTGGCCCTCATCAGTCTCCCTCCCACCCCTTCTTCCCCTACTCATGTAAAGGGAGAGGCTAGTATTTGACTTTGTGGAGCACGGGTTGGTGATCATACCGTTTGTCTTTAGTGGTGGTAAAAGGGAATGTGTTCTAAACAGGCTGCAGGAGGAGGTGCCCTGCCTAAGCAGAGAATTTTGGAGCAGCAATGAGTACCCAGGGCAGTCCCTGGGATTACCATGGCAACGCAGAGGCAAGCAATAGTGGTGGAAAGGTAGGGCTGCAGCAGCACTTCTTCCAGGCTAGAGCTGATTCCTGTACTGGTTGGAGAGGGGTATGGGGGTGAGGAAGGGAGACGGAAACCCTCTGCTATCCTGACAGAGGGCAGCATGTCCTGTACCCTGGCAAGGCCTGTGAGGGTCCCAGCCTGGACAGAGGGTCTGTTGGCGTGTGGAGAGTTGGTGTCTCTGGAGCGGGGCAGATTTGTTTTCTCGGTCCATCTGAGGGGTGGCCATGGGTCTTAGACTACGCCAGCCTGCTTCTCTACCCGGGGCCACTGAGCCGTCAAAGTTAACCTAGACTAGTAACAATTACTGGCCTGCAGTGTGCTTTCCAATTTCCCCTTGCAAAAATCAGCCTGTTTGGGAAAAAAAATGAAAGTGCTTTCCATGATCTCTGGCCCACTGAGCCAGTGAAGTTCCCCCTTCCTCAGTTCTTTGCCCCCTTCTCACTCATCTCTACTCATTATGCAAGGCTGGGTAACCCCTCGAATGCCAGGCTTAGGGAGTTGGTGGGGGGTTGCTCCTGCCTCCTGCAGACAGGCCCTCCTCCCAGCACAGTTCTCAGGAGCACAGAGCAGGCCAAGTCCAGTGCCTGCCAGCCTCCTCTGCACCTCCCTCTGGCTGCCAAACCTGTCTTTGATTAGCATGTAGAAGGGGAAGAAAGCAGGAAAATAGAATATTAAAATCTTAATTCAATTTAAAACACTGTCATTCACAGGCATGCCAAATAGTGAGATGACTAATTATTATGCAAATGAGGCAGATAGAAAAGTGATTAATAATTGCACAAATTAAAAATTATTGTAAACATCCTGTGACGAGTGATAAGTCCAATGGAGAGATGAGGGCGGTGGGCTGGGGAGGCCATGGTGGAGCTGCTTCTGCATCCTTATTTGCTCATTAGGGGATTTAATTAGCATCTGATGATGGGGCTTAATGCTGCCAGGGGGTGGGGTGTGGGTGGCCTGGGCTGGGCTGACTGAGCAGGAGTTGGGGGGAAAGGCAGGCCAGCCTCCTTGAAGGGACGGGTGATGTGCAGAGGTTCTCTGTTGCTTTCCACTGGTCCAAGGGTGATGAGGAGGAGGTCTCTGGGTGGGGGACGGTGGGCATGTCCTCGTTTAGCCACTCACTCTTCAGTTCTAGTGAAGGGACACACGGAGTGTAGTATAGTGCTGAAAGTTCACAGTGAGGGCGAACACGTGTTGGCCCCATGGTTGGCCCAGCAGCGCCATTGGTGCTTCCCAGGGCATGCAGCCATCCTGGGTCCCATCTGCTGGAGGAGGGCACAGCTGCTTCCCCTAGGCCTGGAGACCTGACCAGGTGCAGGTAGGGCAGGGCCATGTCTAGGCTGAGGTGGCTCTTCTCCAGTCACCTTGGGTCTTAGGGAGATGGTCTTCCACAGCTGGAAACCATGGAAGAAGCTGCCATTCGAAGGAGCAGTGGTGCTGGAAATGGGGAAGGCTTCTGGGAAGGGCTGGGGTAGGGAGACTCAGAAAAGAGGATAGGAGTGGGGAATAGGGACAATAGGGCTATTCAAGCCTTTATCTTTTCCTCAAGGATCCCGGATTTCCTAATAGTGTTACCACCAAGGGCTGAGAAGCTAAGGTTTCCATAGACCAAAGGTCCAGCCTGTGTGTATCCAATTTTTCTTCCTGAGACTGGGGCACAATTATATTTTCCCCTGATAGGGGTTTGGGTATGAGGAGGAGTTACTTCTGTTTCAGGGCTCACCCCATTAGTCCAGTCTTAATAACCTGCCCACAGCCAGGTCATCATACCCAGCACAGCCCATATTCCCCCGTTGTTGTGTCCTGTCTTCTCTCTAGCCCCGGGATTTTCTCTAGTCCCATTCTGATTTCTAGAGGAGGAGGATTTTCTTCCTGCTGGTACCTCAGTGATACCTGCCTGAAACCTCCCGGTCTCTGAAAACTCTTCCTTCTGTGAGCTATGTAACCACAGGCACCGACATTCGCCAGCCCTCATTCTCCACTTCCCCTCCTTGACCAGTACTGACCCCTGCGCTGTGCTGCCCTAAACTCATCTGGTTCCATTCTTCCTCTTGTCTTGGGTCTTCCGGGGCTCTTCGGAGGCAGCAGAGTGTGGTAGGATGAGCACTGATTCGGTGTGACCTTGACAAGTGGCTTCACATCTCTGAATCAAACAGATTCAATGTAGATGCTCCCTGTTACAATGGAGAAAAATACCACAGCCTCATGAGATTTTTTACTTATCCTTTCCCATGGTCCTCCATCTATTCATTCAAATGAGATGACACTTTTTTGTACCAAGTGCTGGGGATGCTAAGCTGCCGTCTCAAGGTCTTGTGGGAGAGAGACTAGGGGACAACCTATGCAGAGACCCAGAGGATGGGGAGGAATGGAAGGCTGGAGACTGGCAAAGAGTGTGGGATGACTGGAAGATCGAGTGTGTTGGGGAGCCATGTAGTTTATGGGCCTTTTATTCCATTTTATGGGCTCTGAGGAGACAAGAAGGGACTTTAAGCAGGGTGCAGGTTTAAATTATGCTTATGTTTAAGAAAGACCATTTCGACAGCAATGTGGACATGGGTGAGGCAGGAGGAAAGGTCCCAGCGCAGACGCTGTTGCAGCGACCTACATAAAAGGTGTTGACTGTGGTTGTGGTGTTTGGCCCAAGAGCCACAGTTGGAGGAGAGGGATCTGCCATGAGGAAGAAGAGGCAGGACTGGGCCTGGGAGTGTCCGTGAGGGGTGAGGGAGAGGGGCTGTCTAGGATGACACCCCGGCACGAAGGGCTGCTGTTCCCTGAGAAGAGGTGTAAGGCGGGGAGGAGGCATGATGATGTTGCCTGGGACGCCTGGGGATGAGGGCTTGACTGGGCGGAGTCACTGGGCGCGTAGTAGGTATTGAATACCTGCTAGTTGGTGCTGAACGTTCTCTGGTTCGGACATTTGTGTGTCTTGCCTTTTTTCCTTCTCCCTCTGGCCACATCCAGATCTTGGAAAAGGTACTGGCCCTTTCCTGGAGCTTGACCCCGACTTTCCACCTTCTGACCTTTTGGTTGGTGGATATCTACTCTGCCTGCGTGCTTGTAGTGGGACTTTATGAGATTTGTGCTTCTGCTACTCAGTGTGTCTTCCTTTCCATCACCTTCCCTGCAGGCTCCTGTGCAGTACAGAGTACCCACGTATGACCCAAGTATGGACTTGGTTGTTGCCTGTCTTCGGTGCTACAGCCATGGGGAAGGAGGCCGTTCTCTGCTGAGTACTCTTGGACATGCATTTCCTGGCTCTAGGTCCTTTTTTAGATCCCTGTGCTTGAGATCCTGGACCACAGGGGAGGCTTTCTTTGTTGTTGACAAGAAACCGTCCCAGGCCAACCGAGTCTTACTGCCTGAGCCCTGAGGGCCCTTTGTGCCAATAGTCCTGCCTACCCGATGCTCCAGGCTATTCCCTCACCCTGGGGCCTGACTTTGGGGGGGCCTGATACCAGGCAGGGCTCCTAGCAGTCAGGCAGAGTTGTTCCCCTCTTCAGGGGTGATTTTCCAAACCTGGTTGCACATTCCTCTCAAGCTGCCACCACAACTGGGAAGCACAGATAGGTGATTGTTGCCCAATCAGGGCAGTTGCTTATTCCCTCTTCCAAGGTGGCCCTGCTCTGGCTCCCCTGTTAGGCTGCTCTCCTATTCACCCAATGCTCCTTGTCAAGAGAAGAGCAGCCTTGAGTGCGGCACTTGGTAGATCCCGTGAATGCCCCACAGGGAGACCCTAATGATCCTCAAAAGGCCCCAGTTGGCATTATGCAATCCCAAAGTGCCCTAGGAATGCCCAGGCATGTGCTTTTGCTCCCAGTGACACCCCAGAGAGTTTCCCAGTGGCATTCCAGTATGTCCCCAGCATTCTCATTTTGCCCCAGTATCTGTCCACTAGAATTCCGGTAAGGCTCCTGGCACTGGCGGTGACTTCATGGAATCTCAGGAGTGCTCTAGTAACTGCCAGTGAGCTCCCAGTGGACTTCTGGTGGTGTCTCAGTTTGTGCCCAGGAGCTCCTGGTGTTCCCCCAAGGGTGTTCCAGCACATTCCCAAGACGATGCCTGCCAGCACGTGGCACCAACATCTCCCTGGTCTTGCAAGGTTTCCAATAGATTCCATCAGTTCCCAAATGTTCCCCCTTCCCTGACATCCAGCACCAGCGCCTGCTAAGGATGGTGATAGAGGAGGGTCTGCCACTCTCCACTCCCTGGGCCCTGCCCCCAGAAAGGGAGAGAGGCTCTCCACTAGGAGGGGAAAGGAAGGGGAGTGGAAACTACATTTGATGATGATAACTATCTCCTCAGCATTGTTTGTGATAAACTGCAAGGAGGGTAGTATCCCCATGTTATGGAAACTCTTACTTAGAGAGGTGAAGTGGTTTTTCCTAGAGTCAGTAGCGACAAGGGGTGATACGAAGGTGGCTCTGTGGCTCCGACTGCACCCTGATGTCCAGAGCCTACAGAGGACCAGGAAGGCAGGTCCTAGCTGCCATAGCTGCCAGAGACCCACAGGGTGTGGAAGGGACAGTGGGCTCTAAGTGCCTTTCTTTCCTCCCTACTTTGTCTGTTTCCAGGAAAGAAAGGAAGGGGTTAAGACTGGTTAAGCTTTCTTTGGAGTGAGGCTGTGGTTCCTGGGAATGTTGTGACTCTCAGGTAACTGCAGGTGTAAGATCTGCCTCCCCCAGTTTTACACATTCATTCACTTTCCAGATTTTATATCCAGTGGCCCACCAGACCTGCAGACTGGTCCAGATGAATCCAGTTGCAGGGTCAGGCTAGGATTCTGGGCTTACCCCTTACTTGGCCTGCCCTCAGCCCTGGTCACAGCCCCAAATACCAGGTTCCAGGCTGTGCATCAACCTCCTCGCCCCCACCCTGAGTGAGCTGTAGATGCTCCCTCCACACTGCCCATGTCAGCTGTCTATCTGCTTCTCTCCCACTGGTTGCCGTCTCTGGCCCTTGAGACACTGGCAGGGTGACTTTGACAGTGCAGACTCAGCAGCAGGGAAGGTGGGAGCAGCCCCGCAGCTGGTGGCGGTGGGGAGCAGGGACTAGCCGGGGCCTTTCCCTCCCTGATGTAGCTGGGTCCCTTTGCCCTTGGGAGAGTGGGTGGCAGGGCAGGGAGAGCAGGGGGGTTGAGGGCACTGGGTGGGAGGACCGTGTCCCCTACCAAGGGATCCGACCCCGTTTCTGCCTGGTGGGTGGGGAAAAGAGGAGGACTCTGGTCGTGTCTTGGGCAGCTTGGCTGTCCAACCATCTCCTCCCCACTCTACCCCAACCACGGCAGACATCATTGAAAGGCATGTAATGGAGAGCTTAGGGTTTAGGCAGTTTAGGGACATATTTTCTGGGTTCAAATTCCTCCCTATCACAGACTCACTGTGTGACCTTGGACATATTACTTAGGATCTCTTAACCCCAATTTTTTCATTCATTAAATGTGCCTGGTAATGTTACTTACCTGTCACATAGTAAATGCTCAATTAGTAACCCTAATGATATATGCATTTTTCCATATGTATGTTATACTGCATAGTCATACTTGTACACATATGTGGTTTTGTATGGACTTTCTATGTGCTCTACCTTCCCCTGTTTGCTGTTTGCTGTTTGCTGCTGTTGCCTCCAGAAGGTTGGGTGGGAGGGGAGATGTCTGCTTCTGACCACTCTGGCTACTCAGGGACTGAGTGCTGCTCTGAAGAGTCAGGTACAGAGGGGAGAAGGCTTCACCTGGGGCAGGGGCACCAGAGCCTGGCTGAGAGGAAGGAAGGAGGACAGGAGGATGGCCCGGGTGTGGTGGGAATCCCAGGGTTTCTCAGGGCAGCAGAGGCTGGAAGCAGTGGAGAGGCTGCCTTCGTGCTCAGGCTCACCCCTACATCCTGCCAGTGCCCACACCTTGCTCGCCCCACTGGAGCCCCAGCAGGGTCTCTGTTAAGGCCCTGGCCAGGGGGTGCCAGCCATTTGCACCCCACCCCGCCTAGGCAGATTTTGGTGGGGGATTCTTAGCTCTCTCAGGTTATACTCCTCCAGCTGGTTTACCCCAAGCAGGGGGCAATTTGGTGAGAATGGGAGACTTGGGAAGGTTGGGTCTCCCACAGGGTGGGCTACTTTATGGAGTCTGGGTCTGCTGCTGCTTCCGTGAGGTACCAGGGACAGGATGACCTCTGGTGAGTTTTCTGCAGGAGACAGCCTCTCCCTAAGAACCTTTGGGGTATGATGTCTTTGCCTTGGGGTCTAGTTTGTGGGTGCTGAGGTTAGCATGGCTAGTCTGAGGGAGGGGGCTTCTCCTCTGTCCTTTCTATCCCTCTGCCTTCCCTGCAGTCTTTAGCCCTGGCAGGGGCTGGGGATGTGAGGGGGAGGGGAAGAGAGATGATCCCTGACCACAGTGGTTGGTACTTCTAATGGCAGTGAATTTGGGACTAAAAATCAATAATGCTGACATATGCCAGCCATGTAAATTTTAGGATAAGCAAGGACAGTTCGAGCTAAAAATCACTAAAAACATTGGCTTGAGGCCTCAGATTTGTACCTCCTTTCTGCATACTTCCAATAGGAAATAAATCTCTTTGCACCTTTATGGATTCTGCTGAGCATTTCTCAGTAACTTTGAAGTGTCTGTGAGGTGGGCAGCTACTCTCTTTGGGCCTGGTTTCCCTACAACTGTCCCTGTGAAAGCAGGTGGAGCGTGTGGAGGAACACTAGGAAACAAAACCAGTGAGCTGAGCAGGCTCCATGTAGGGGAGGGGCCCTGCTTCTGCCCCCCCCCCCCCCCCCCCCCCCCCCCCCCCGTGATGGAGAGAAAGGGCTGGGAGTGTTTATGAGCCTCTTTTCTCTCTTGTTCTTTTCAATTACAATGGTACAATGATAGCAGTTAATTAACTGCTAATAACCTTGTTAATTTCAAGTGGATCCTCTCCTTCTGGCCATCTCGGGGAAGACTCAAGGCACAAGGAATCAATAGGTTTGGAGGAAAGGGGTTGGGATGGGCAGAAGAGAGGGTAAGAGGATCTGAGTAGGGGCAGACGCTTGGTCCCACCTATTTCCTGCCGGAGCTCCAGGCCTGTAGGAGAAGTTCCCGAAGGTGGAGGGCTCTCCCCTCTGCCCCGTGGCCTTGCAAGTTCAGAAGCATTGGAGTCCCTTCGCCCCGTCACATTCCCAGGCAACGTCCTGTGTCACTGAGAGGGCGCTGTGGGCTCTGGCCCAGCTCACTGGGCTTTTACTGTGGTTCTCTGCTCAGCCTAAGGCATGTACCTATCAGGAACTGTCCCTGTCCTTGGGCTCATGATCCTGGAAACCCAACTTCCTGAGTGTTGGTCGTTTCTCCCACTCCTAACCCTTCCAATCTCAGGGATTTGACATCTATTCAGGAAGAGAATAAACTTACCCTGGATGGTTTAGACATTTTTCAAGAGTCAGGTGTCTGGATGAGGTGAGTATCAATGATTTTTTTTAGTTCAAAAGATTTATTCAATTGACAGACTTTTAAAGTGTAGCCCAGGTCTTAGTGATACGAGGATGAAGAAAGATACGGTCCTTCAAGGAGTTCATTGTTTCATGGCTTCAGTCTCTCAAGTAAACAAATAGTTAACAACACAAATTATGCAGAGCCCAGGGAAGGAAGTGCCATCCTTGTAGGGTCTGGGAGTCAGAGAAGGCCTTCCGAGGAGGGATATTTGGACTGGGGCATTGACAGACGAGGAGTTCGCTGGGCGGTGACACAAAGGCCGTTCCAGCAGAGGAGTGGCTGTTGGGGGAGTGGAAAGTGCTTTGATGTAAATGGAACACAGAGTGAATGTTGGGACAAGAAGGTGGCTGGAAAGAGAAGCAGAGCCGGATTGTGAAGAGTTGGTAGGATTTCTTCTGAGAGGTGACCTCCCTGGCCCATGGGGACTTAACCAGGGCATCTAGGGGTCACACTTCATGGCTAAGTACCTGGGGAGGCTCCAACCCTGTGGTGTTAGCTCCCAGAAGGTTTGGTAAGGAGCTCTCCATTCCCCTGCCCTTCTCTTCCCATTTTAGAGTAAATGAAGGGTGTGGGGGCATGGGGTGAGGGTATTTCGGGGTAGAGATTGGGGGATAAACAGGCCCCCTGGTTTGGTTTCTCCAGGTGGCTGCTCTCCATCCCACATGCTTGAGACCGTTTTGGAGGCTGTGATCATTGAGTCCCCAGGTGTGTACAGGGCATCTGTGCCAGGAGTCTGTTTCCAGGAAGCGCCGTATCCTGCTACTCTGGGGTGGGTCACCGTCCTTCCCCAAACCGGGATTCCTGGAAGGATGTGGAGGTGGCTGGTGTGATTCTTGTTGAGGTGACAGCTGAGGGGCCCTATCCATGTCCAGGAGGGATGACCTCCAGGAAGCCCAAGTCTAATATTTGGGGCTAAAGCCATCCTGAAGCCATCAGCCTTCTCTCCCAGCAGACTGGGTCAGCACCTTCAGATCCTTGGCCTACCCCAGCAGGCCGAATCTTTAGCCTTCTGAGTTGGACCTGAACAGTCTGAGCCTCCACTCTCTTGTTCCCTTCCTGCTGTTTCAGTTTTTTTCCAAGACAAACAGCCTCAAAGCTTCGTCTCTTAATGAAACTGTTTGATGGTGATTAATTATGCGGCTGCCTCATTTGCATGCACAGGCTGTGGCTTCCCAGCTTCTCTCCTGCCCTCCTCTGCCAGGAGTGCTCTGTGTACCTCAGGCGCAACAGAGACCTGATCACCCTCCCCGTCACTCCCCACGTCTAGAGCAGGAGGGGCCACTGGGCTGCTGAGGGACCTGTGTCGTGAACTCTTGAACCAGCCTAACAGGGCAGGCAGGGCACTTGGGTCTTCTAACCTAGTTCCTCTCCATTACTCAGCAACTGTTTGACCTTAGACAAGCCATTAACACTCTGGTGTCAGCTGCCTCTTCTGTAAAGTGTCTGTCTGTCTGTCTCCAGTGTTGGACACAGTGAAGGTGCTACTGAAGTGTTTTTTTTTGAATGGTAGGCTAAATGTAATGGTTTCTTAGGATCTCTTTAGGATGTTAACTCCAGGATTCGATGGCATCCCCACTTCTACCGGGGGTCTCAGTTCTAGCTGCTGTGACCAAAGGCCCTCTCCAGCCTCTAACACACAGCATTGATGCAGCATCTGCCGCACACGGAATTGGGTCCTCCTCAAGGGACCCCCAGAACCTCTCTGGCCACGCCCTAGAAGGCCCTGTTTTAGAAGAAATATGGTGGGAAGGGTGGTGACTGCTCTTGGCTTGCACTGTAAGCCCCTCATGGGATGATGGGGCCACACCTAGTGCTGAGGCCAGGGCGAGGGGACCGAAAGTCTGTTAAGTTGAGATGGTTTCAGTGGCAAAGCCCCGAGTCCCTGAGATTCCTGCAGATGTCAGGATTGGGCACGAGAAATCTTGCCTAGTGGGCTTTGAAAGGGCAAAATTCACACTGAGTTACAAAGCACTGAACTTGAGCTGTCTGTCATTGATGGGTAGGAAGGTGGAAGCCAGGCAGTGAATTTCAAGCTTTGTGGTGTCAGGGGACCCTCTGGCTGGGAACCCTTTTACTATAAAAATGTGCATGTGTTTCCATAAACCCAAAAGTGCATTGAGGGCCTTCTTTGGTATACTGGACCTGAGGTAAAGGACACTGGTCAGGGGATTTTAGAAAACCAGGGGAGGAACAACTATAGAAGACACACGGACAAAACGAAGGGTGGGGTGGAAGCAAGGGAGGGAGGTGGGTTTGGCTGGGGTCGGGGGCAGTGGTGGGGGGTAAATGCAGACAACTGTAACTGAACAACAATAACATACATTTTTTTTAAAAAAGAAAGAAACCCAGTGGAAGAGGGGACAACAGGTACAGTGATAGCTGTACGGCCTGCCCAGGGCCTGTGTGGGAAGGCTGAGGCTATCCTTTGGGGAAGGGACGGGACTTACCTTGAGGACAGATTTTACCTGAAGGCTAACATGTGACCCTGGGACCAGAAGGCAAGTAGGCTTCGAGGCTGAAACCCAGGAGCTGAAGAGGAAAGGGTCCTGACTTGGCTTGGGGCAGAGATAGGGATGGAATCAGGTGTGAAAGGAAGACTGCCTGGGCCTTACAATGGTGGGCAAGTCTGAGGTGGGAGCAGTGGGGGTGCAGTGAGATCTCCAGCCTGGGATTTGGAAGGCCCGGAAGGGCGGCTGTGTTGGTGCTGTGGCTTCTGGGGTTCTAGGCAGGGAGTCTAGGCAAAGCCAGGGAACTGAGATCAGGCCTGGGCTTCATCTCATGATTGATTTGACCGTCAGAGGAGCATGTGCTGGGTACTGGCAGGGAGACAGGTTTGGAGGTTAGGAGCCAGCCTCACTGGGATGGAGAGGAGGGACGGCATTGCAGGGGCGGGGGGCGCCGCCGCCTGCTGGGGGGACATTAACAGATTCTTGTGGAAGGGAAGCAGCTGGGATTTTAACCAACGTCTGTGTGATTCCAAGTCCTGTGTTGTTTGTGCTCTGGAAGGCAGTGTCTACCTTTCTCCCACCAGTGGGCAGTCAGGTACTTCCAGAATGATAATCAGAGGTTGCCCCTGTCTTTAGTCCATGGTCAGTGGACTTTGGGGATCCTGCTGTTTTTTTGTGGAAGTCAAGCTGTCCGTAGCTTGGTTTCTGACTGCCAGTGGAAGCATTGGGATCAGAGTTTTAGGAGGCTGGCCTTTCTTGGCTGAGCATGTTAAAGAAATGAAAGAAGAGAGTGAGTTTTGGGTGTTGGGAAGCATGCCAGATGAGCAAGGTGGGTACATGGAGCTTGATGCTGATCCTGCTGCTAGCTGTCTGTTCCATCTGGGTAAGTTGCTTTTTCTCTCTAGTCCTCAGTTGCCTAATCTGTAAAGTGGGACAGTTCTTCATCCATCCATCTGTCTGCTTTGTTCTTTCTTCCTTTCCCCCTCCCATCCTTCCTTCCTCCTTCCCATGTATGCATTCAGCCAGCCAGCCAACAGCTATTTACTGGATGTCAGCACTGTGCTGGGTATTGTATGTAGCTCTGAGGTTACCCAGCAGTGACAAGGTTCATATTGTCTCTTCCCTTGTGGATCTTAGAGTAGCCCAAGGAAGAAATACGCTAAGAAAATAATAATACATGTCTCCCATGGTTGTTTGGAGACTAGACTAGTGAGACACTGTGGAAAAGGGCTTTGCACTTTAAGGTACATTCTTGCTTGGTGTTTTTGTTGTCACGGAGCCTCAGTCCAAGCTGGAGCGTGAGAAGCCTTCAGCTCATTGAGCCAAGGAATCCATGTTTAGTCTCCCAAACCTTCCATTCCTTTCCCTCTTATTCGCCTCAGCCACCCACCCCTCCACCAGCTGCTCTTCCCTCCCTCTTTCACCCTTCTCTGAGGCTTGCTGTGCCTTCTGTGCAGGAGGGAAGGGAAGCCTCATCCCAGCATCCCCCACCCCTACCCCTGGCAGGGGGGTGGGGAGAACTGTGCTGATTGCTACTAATTAGTAGCACTGAACCTTGGCCAAGCTGGAGAGGAAGATAAAGGGAGATGGTGGTGGGGGCACTGTGTGGATGGTCCTGCTGAGGGTGTTGTAGATTCTGCAGGGAGTAGCCCCTCTTCCATGCCACCTCTGGCTGTGTCTAGCCAATGTCACCATGAATGCACAGTGGAGAGGGTAGAACTATGGTAGAAGAGGAAGCAGATGGTTCAGAAGGAAGGACTTTTCCAACTGTGGCTTTCTCCAGATTCAGGGGAGGGAGCCTGCCTGCTCTTGGGATTCTTCTCTCCAGACCTCTGCTTGGGCTGTCCCCTCTGCAGAGAATGCCCTACCTTCCTCATTACCACATTTCATCGTCTTTCCAGTTCAGAGTACATGTCATCTTCTCCACCAAATCTGTCCTCCGCTCCGCTGGAAGCAGTGCCTTTTTTCTCTTAAATGCCCAAAGCACTTGCTTTATGCCTCTCTCATGACATGTGTCCCATTCCCCTTTGACTCACATGTTGGGTGTATGACTTTCCCCAGCATTAGTAGGGAGACCTACATATAAACCTTTCTTCACGTGCAGCGCCTCACACAGTGACGGACAGTAAGTGCTCAATGCAGTTCACCAAGAGGTGCAAGAATATGTCGGAGCCAGTTGGGTGCTCAAAGACCATTTCTTAAAGTGCATTTCACAGAGGAAGAAATGGGATCAGAAAAGCCACAACGTTTGCTCAAAGCCAAATAGCTAGTAAGAAGTAGAGATAGACTTCAAAGTCAGGCCTGTTTGGGGGCAGTTATTATTTTGGGGGACTTTTATAGACAATGGGTTCGAACAGCTAAATAAGAAATGATAAAAATAACCAAACCAGCATCTCTTAAGGGAAAGATACCCTGATCACCATTTTGATCCATTAATTGGACCAGTCATAGGCATACTGACCCTGTGGGGCTAAGGGGTGGCCAGTTTGCCCAGGGCCTGGCATTCTTGAAGCATGTTCATGCTGATCTGACTGGGTTTCCGCAATGTCTTTGGGCTCCTGGGGAGAGCTTTCTGTAGAGAAATTGTTGCCCGCTGACCCTACTCTCTTAGCACTATGGCTGTGAGAACTGTCTAGACTTACACCTTGGTTTTCAGTGCAGAATATATGGAATGGGTCGGAGGAGGCCACACTGTGATTTGATGTCACAGAGAGGTCCTCTGCATTCTGATATTTCTGAAACAGTTCTCTTTACCAGTGAGGTTCCTAAGAGGCCACACTAGTACTTCATTGCTGTGGTTAGTACATCCTGGGTGACTGACATGGCAAAGTGGTCTTTGACATTTTTTGGTGGCTTAGTGTTTGAGTAGTTTCCAAGACTCAGAAAGGAATATTTGGGTGAGGGTATAGGACACATCTTTTTAAAATAATTTTGTTACTTTCCCAAGTGTAGTGGATGTCTGCTTTCTTTGTCTTTGTGGAGGCCATTGCCCTACTTCCTTTAGGGCATTGATCCCTGTTCTGGTGGGGCAGAAGGGCAGTGCTGTTAGTTGGGTGACCTCAGGAATAATCCCGTGACTCAGGCCTGGTGAGCATGGTGTCCTTGGCCAGAGTGATTGGCCTTAGAATTAATATATATATGAAATCTCCCAAGGTGGAACAATTAGAGTTGTGCCTTAGATTTCATACATGGGTGCTGAGAGAGAATGAAGATCTCTTTCCTCTGAGATCCTAAGCAAGGGTAAGGTAAGCCCCCAGCAGCCTTTGACCATGCCAACTTAGGGGGTCATTCCTCCCGTGTCCCAAAACCAGGGAGGAAGCTCAAATTTAGTAAGAGAATAAGAGCAATGCAAAGAGAGTTGGAGGAAGGGAGAGAGATCCGATTCCCTGGTTTCAACCCTGTTCTTCCTAGTTATGTCACCCAGTGTGCTTTCAGTGTCGTATTATCAGTTTAAATCCATTCTTTGCAACTGAAATAATCCTGAGTAATTACTAAGTAAGGTTATATACATAACACATGCACACGTGTATGTAAAACCACAAACAGGGAGGACAATTTCAGAATTTAAAACATCTTTAAAATTGAGTATATTTAGCTTTATGAAAAACTTAGTAATCCCCCCTTTTTTTACTAGTAGAAATGTCATCAAGAGTAGATATCTTATTTCATACCTGTGTATGAGAGCCATAGCCAACCCTTTCAAGAGAAGATCTGAGGGTGAAGGGCTCAAGAGAAAATCCAGATAACATGGACCCCAGAGCAAGCTCAGCTTTAAGATTCATTTCACGAGGGCTGTCCCTACCCTTACAATTACATTGGAGAGTGTGTGTGTGAAATCCAAGGTCTCCCACCCAGACCCAGCACCCCTCCCACCCTACCAATAGTTGGCTCCTTCCAGTGGGTTGTCAGACCTCCAAATTCCTGGGCTGCTCTGGAGAGCACCCTCTCTGAACGGCGGGTGTGTGGCAACGGGAGCAGGGCAGCAGCAGCAGGTTCCCCCAGTTGGCCTGAGAGGACCTCTCTGTGACATGGGGGCTTTATCTTGCCATTAATGGTTTTCTAAATTGGTGGCAGTGGAGCAAAAAACCCAATTTGTGCCTGGAGCATGCATGATTACTATTGTAATAACCTCAGCTAATAAGAATATGATGTGGGGCTAGGCTGGGAGTGAAAACACATTTCTCATTAGCTTTTGATTAATTACTCTACATAATTTCTTAGTTGTAGTGGCCATGGCAGGGGGTGGGGTGGGTGTTGCCATTTCCTGGCCTCACCTTAACCCTGGCAGGCCAGGATATTCTAGAGATTGTGGTATTTCCTCAGGACCCAGAGAAGGAGAAATCCCTGCTCTCCCCCCACTTCCCTTCTCTCTCTCCTCCTCACTCCCTTTCCCTGTCTTCTCTTCCCAGCCCCTCCAGCCCTCCCTCTCCTTGCCTTCTTCCTTTCTCTTTTCCCTCTCTCTTCGGCCTTTCCTGAGTCTTCATGGGTCTCTGACTGTCACTCAGTGATGCCCAGATGGCCTCCTCTCAGTGCTGGGGGGTAGGTAGTGGCTGGTTTGCAGGTCCTGGCTCATCTGCCCTGATCCTTGAGCCCACTTCCCTTCAGTCTCTGCTCTGTACCTCTCTGGCTCTTCTTGGCTCACCTGCTCCTGATGCAGGTTGTTTCTGACCTGGCTGATTGGCACCCACCCCAGGCCTTCTCAGAGGTTTTATGTGGTTTGGAATTGTTCTTGCCACCTTACCACCTCACTGCATGCAGAGGAGCCTCCTGGCCTGAGGGTTTCTGCCCGTCTCTCCTAGTCCTTGGCAGCTAGGACCAGGCTGGATGGTTCCTCCGTCACATGTGGAAGCTAGTGCTCGATAGGTCAGTGGCTGGAAACATCTTCACTTTAATTGTTGGCTGGAAATATTTTCATTTTGTTTGTAACTCAACAGGTTTCTGTTGACTCCTACTCTGTATCCAGAACTGTGCTAGGCACAGTGGGGGGTGGAAGACAGACGACAGGTGTGGGTCTTGCCATCAGGTTGGGAAGGGTGTTGGGGTGGGACAGAATCTTAACACGAGGCATTGTGTCCTGAGAGCCCAGTGGATGAGGCAGAGAGAGCAGGGAGGCTTCATGGAGGAGGGGTCTCAGGTTTGGATCAACAGAGAGGAGGGGACAGGAGAGGGAATTCCAGATGAGGGAGTATTGTGAATAAAGACCCAGAAATGGTAATACTTGAGGCAGTTTTGGAGGTGTGAGGGTGGCTGATATATTTTAAGTGGGGGTTTCTGTGGAAATGAGTTACAGAGGGAAATTGGAGGTCAACCCTCTCGAATGTCAGGCTAGGATTTGGGGCATCCAGGATATGCATTTGGGAGTCCCGAAAGGTATTTGGGTATGGCAGTGATCTAATAGAAGTGGTTTGCTAAAGGGATAATGGCAGGGTGTATTAGTTTTCTATTGCTGTTGATAACAAGTTACCACAAAATTAGTGACTTAAAATAACACAAGTTTATTACCTCACAGTTCTGCAGTCCAGACGTCTGGGTTGGCTTGACAAGCTTTGCTCCCTGGTGCACACGGGTGAAGTCACTGGGATCAAGGTGTCAGCTGGTGGGGCTCCTGTGGGGGCTCTGGGAAGAACCCGCCTCCAGCCTCTTCAGGTTGGCGAAGTCCTGTTTCCAGTGGTTGTCAAGTTGAGGCTCCCATCCCCTTGCTGGCTGTAATCTGGAGCTCCCTTTATCTCCTACAGGCCCCTCCTCAGTTTTTACATGTGGATCCCTATACCTCAGAGCCAGCAACAGGGTATAGGGTTGTTCCCATGAGAAAGGAGAACTTCACTTTGGATTCAACCTAGGAAACAAGAGAAAGATGGTCACTCATTGGTCACTGTAGGAGGAGGTGCTGGTTATGCAGGGCAGGTGATGCATTTGTTTCAGGCAGGATGACTTAGGGGTGACAGCAGAGTTTCTACCAACCTGGAACTGTCTTATGAACAGTTGGTAACACCAGAACTGTCAGATCTGGTGATGCTATTCTGTGAGCTATTTACATGGAAATAATAGCCAAAGACTTGGGAGGGCATTAGATTGCTGTGTCCAAGGGAGACATGGTAAACAGGAAATGGGCTAGATCTTTGGGTGATGACCAAAGAAGAGATGGGAGGAGGAAGAAGAGCAAGAGAGAGACAGAGCAGGCATAGCTGGGGAGCTGGGCAGGCAGGAGGGGAGCTAGGAGAGGTCCCATCTATGTGGCAGGGCAGGGCTGGTGGGCAGGGTTAGGAAAGACGGAGGTCTGGCAAGAGAGTGGGACAGAGGCTATGAGTCAGTGATGGATTGCTGTAGGTGATAGGCACTGAGAAGAGACTGGGTGGAGTGGAGGGAGGGAAGGAGAGAGGGAGGATGTGGGAACATCCATGAGACTCAGTCTGACCCGCAGGCACTGGCTGACTGTGTCAGCCTGTGGGGAAGAATGGGCCAAGACCAGAAGCCACGGAAAGCAGAGCAGAGGGAGAGACTGATGCTGCTGGAAGGAGAGGGGTGTGAGGCAGGAACAAGGTCCTCAGAGTGACAGTGGCGGGTGAGGTTGAGAATGGAATTGGAAGCTTCAGTGGGGAGGGTCCGAGGTTGGATCCATTAACATTTCTGGGTTAGGGCTGAGCTCATAGAGGGCCCAGTCACCTTGCTTGTGATAGAGGCTTGCATTCTGGCCCAGTGCTGCTTCTGGGCTGGAAATCCTGAGCCAGGGCCTGGGTACTAGGGTAGAACTGGCTGGGCATGGAACAGTGTGCCTCCTGGAAACCTTCGGGGGTGGGGACCTGGCCTGTAGGGAGAGGGCACAGGACAGGGCCGGGCAGGCCAGCAGATGTAGCCACAGCGGGGTGACTCCTATTCTCGGGCTGTCTGGTCTCTCCTGATTGTCTTGGGGGCCTAGGCCTCTGCAACACAGAACTCCTGAAGTGAAAGGACTTAATTAATCAAGGGGGTTTGGGATAATGGGTCATAGGGCTTCTCACCTTCCCAAGGGTCCTATGGGATCCTGTGGGAGCAGATGAGCACTGTGCCCCAGGGCTCTTGACTCCGTTGGCCATAGTCAACTCCACATACCTAAGGCCCCTGTGACTCCTAGCTTCCCTGCTACTTCTGACCTTTGTGGGCCATAGTTTGAGGCCTGATTGTCTTGGGCAGTGCACTGCTTCAGCTTCCACCAGCCATTTTGCTTGCAGTCAGTAGGGGCTGCCCAGAGGTGGCTCCCACTCTTGGCTGTGGCCCCGTGCTCATAGGTGGGCTCAGAATACACTGCAGCTGACTTTTGTGGGCACTCAGCGTTGGCCCTTGATGTGTGCATGTCTGTGCACGACTTGTGGGCATGGGGGTGTCCTCAGCTCAGACCTCTGGGGACTTCAGTGTTGGGGAGTCACGGAGGTGACTGGGGCATTGGGTGGGCAGAGGGGGTGCAGAGGGGCTGGCGTGGTGACAGAAACTTGGGAGGCCAGCCCCATTCTCAGAGGAGGGCCATAGCAGGAAGCCCAGGGCTCAGCACCATTACCCTCCACCCGAGCAACCTGCCCTGCCCCTGCTCCCCAAAGCCACCCCCCGCCCCACCCCTCTCCTCTGGCTCCCTCCATGGTCTCCCACACTGTGAGGAAAGAGGAAATTTTGCTAGAGATCTATGTAAAAATAGATGCATTTCTGGGTAAGCAGTGAGCCTGAAAAATGGCTGAGCCAGAGTCTGCTCCGCTGACAGAAGATCTATGTACCAAATTCCTCTTCAAAATCTCTTTCTCTGGAGATGTATTCTTGCCGGGCTCTGCCGAGCTGGGGGAAGATCCCCTCATTGGTGACTGGGCACCCGCTGCTCCATCCTTTCCCAAGTGACTGTTTCCCAGCGTGAGCTGTGGTCAGGTTAGGCAGCAGGCAGCCTGATGCGTTCTGGCCTTGCAGAGAAGTCAAGAGGGATTTGAAAGGCAAGAAGGCCATCCTCATGCATGGCCCTGGCTGGGCTGGAAGCCGCATGATGCAGTGACACCCGCCCTGGCGGCTAAGAGAATAAGTGATGGCTATATTTATGTTTCCATCTAAGTGCATGGATCAAAGCAGACACTTTAATCTATTCAACAACAGCCCGAGGATTAAAAAGTTGCAGGCAAATCACACTCTTAAATTGGTAATACATTTTTGCTTGTCACTTGACAAATCATTTTAGAGAGTGACTTCAGGCTGGGTGCGAGACCTGGAGACTTGAACCTGGCTCCCTCCTGGAGAAGGCCCCAGTGCCATGGGGTGTGCCATGTCCCCTCACTTGCTGTAGTCTCTGTGAATCTGCTTGGACTGGACTCCTGGAGGGGGAGGGGGAGCAAATGGGGGATACCAGGCCTTGGGTCACACCTCTAGGTCTGTTCTAATCGTCATAACAGCCTAGCAGGTACACATGGTAACAGTCCCCATTTTACAGACCAGGAGGCCCCGACAGGTGGCTTGCCTGGGTCACCTAGTAAGTGGAGAGGGGATGCAAAGCCAGACGTTCTGAGGCCACATCCAGTGCACCTGCCTCTCTGCCAGATACGAGTCATGTTCCCCTCTGGGGGCCACAGGGACAGCAGAGGGGGGTGGAGACTGCTCTGTCACTTGATGTGTAACTATTGGCAACTTCCTTGATTCCTAGTTTCCTCATCTGCAAAATGGGGATAATGATCATGCCCACCTGCTAGGGTGGTTGTTCTGAGTAAATGAGATGACAGCGTGGTGTCTGAAACGTGGTGAGAATGCACATTTGTGCTCAGCTCTGAAGGACAGGACCGGAGACAGGTGTGTCTAGAGGCTGAGAGAGGAACTCACAAGCATGACATCTGAGGACTAGTTGAAAGAGCCTGGCTGCTGAGTCAGGTAGGGAGAAGGCTGCCTTCTAATGTAGGCTGGATTATGAAAAGCCGATTTGAATTGCTCCATGTGGCCCCAACAGGGACAGTTGGGTCCTTAAGGAGACTGACAGATTTCTGCTAAAGAGAAGCAAGAACTTTCTAATCACCAGAGCTGGGCAAAGCAGAAATGATGAGCTCAGGTTTTTGGGAGGCGTGCAAGTTAAAGCACTTGGGTGAGCACTTGGTGATGGTATTGTACCGAAAGATATGCCAGCCCGGGGCAGCGTTTAGGTTAGCTTTCTTTAACGGTTCTTTCTAAGCACCAGACACTAAAATTCCACAATAGTAGGGTCAGCTCCCAGTCAGCTCCAGGAACAGGACAGAAGAGTTGGGTAGTTTACTGGGAACAAATCATGTATTTAAATAAAAATGCATTTGTTGTGTGTGTTTTGTGATTTAATTCTACTGATTTATGCTTGGCTCAGATCCCCACTAATCTTGGGGTGTGTGGGGTGGCATGGGGTTCAAGAGTGGGCCAGGTGGCAGGGATGGTGGGTGCTTAGGCTGCAAGGAGGCAAGCTAGCCTCTGGTGAAGGAAGAGGTCCTGTCGCTACCGAGTATTGGCCGGAGTGATCCGTGGGACCAGAGAGCAGCGCTAGTCAACAGAACGGTGGATTTGGAGTTGAGGAGACTTGGGTTTCCGTCTGGCTCCATCTCTTCTTACTCTCTCTGTGTATAGCTTAAAGTCACCTAATGTCACTGAGCCTCAGTTTCTCCATGTGAAAAATAGGGGGAGCCATACCTTCCCTGCTCACCTTTCAGAGGCGGTGTGAGAATTGGAGAGAAGCTGACCTTGTGCTCCCTCCATCTGTGGTCTTGGGACAGCGGCGCTCCTCCTAGAAGGGAAGAGGTGCCCTGGGCACCCCATGGTCTGGCCTCCAGCATGTTCAGCCCTTGTCCTTTCCCAGTGATCCATGACCGCACCGTGCCCTAGGCCCCCTCCGCTCTGCGTCAGTCCTGCTGACTGCTGCGGGCTGCGGGGCACCATGCGAGTGCCCGGAGAGGGGCCTATGCTTGGCGCGCAGCCAGATCGCACCATCTGCCTGGGTGGAAAAGCAGCACAGGTGTCCGGCTTGGGATGAAGGTAATTGCTGGGCTGAGCCAGCTCTCTCTGCATCCTGTGCTGGAGCAAGAGAGTGTGGACGCTGGTGGCAGTGGCTTCTGTTGTCTCCTGCTCGGCCAGTGTTCTACTTTCCCTGCTCCCCCAGCCTGTCCCCTCGTGTGAGCCTCAGAACAGCTAAGCCAGGAAGATCAGATCATTATTTGATTCATTTTACCAGCGTGCAACTCCAGAACGAGAGAGGTTAAATCTCCGGCCCAGGGTCCCGGAGCCTGTCAGTAGTGGACCTGAACTAGCCCTCTGGGCCACCCACCTCTCAATTCCATTTTCCTTGTGTGCTCTCATGTGTGGGCAGTTCAGCAAACATTTATGTGGGACCTTCTATGGGTCAGGCAGAAGCTAGGTGTGTGGTGCCGATTGGGGTTCCCGGCTCTGTGCATGGGAGAGTGCTATTTTAACCCCAACGTTTGGCCCTGAAGCTCCTAGGTGTACCACCCATCGGTGTCTGCCACCCAGCTACTTGAGGTGTTCCTCCTGCACACAGGTTCCACTTGTTCTCACACCAGCTGATGCTCCTGGGCTAAACTCCTGGACTTGTTGTGCAAGGCCTTGCTGAATCTGGCGTTAGTCTACCTTTGCAGCTTCGATCTTCCCCTTTCCTGCCCAGCCCTCAGTCTGCTAAACAGGTTGGCCATGCAGAATTCTGTCACCATGACTCGGATGTCACTGTCCCTTTCCAACCAGCAACCCTTCTCTAATCCTACTTGTGCATTCGGGCCCAGAGCAAATGTGGGACTGCTTCCCTATAGCTTTCTCTAATTTTCCACTCCTTCCGGATTCTTCCTGTCTAGGAGCGGCCCTCTCCCCTGTGCCCAGTGCACTTTGTGCTGGCCTTCGGGATAGCAAGAGGCCACAGGTTGCACAGTCCCAGCGTCGTTCCCCGACCCCTTCGTGGCTAGGCTGGGGGCTCTTCCAGGGCTGGGTCTGGGTCTTACTGGTTTATGGTCCATCCGTTCCACCCAGCACGGTGCTGGCACACGGGACATGCTTAGGGCTGCAAATGAGATGCTGTATGTGCAACTGTTTTGTGAAGGTCACACAGTGCTGCTACTAAAATCGAGAAGTGCTTATTGAATTAAAACTATGGAATAAGAAGGCTCATTTCAACAATCCCCTATTTTTAAGTTCTACATTTTTTTATCAATCTAAAATTACAATAACAGTAGCTTAACATTTTTGACCTTTTTGACCCCACTAAGCATTAGCTGTTATTATTGTCACAATAGGGATATACACACGTACATACATCTTTCAACTTCTGCACATTGAATAAATTATTAGGGCAGTATTGAAATAATGTCACAAATCTTCAAATGTGCTTTAAGACAGTCTTGACAAAACGACCCCATATGCCGTCCCCAACTACCTTTGTGATCTCAGGCTCTCAAGGGCCTCGGTGGACGGAGCCTGTGGTTGGCAGGCGTCCCCGCCAGATCCTGGCCTAGCAGGGTGTTGCAGGCCTTGCTAGCTCACCCTCCTTCCTAGGCACTGAGCCAGCAGGCTTCTTCTTGCCTTTTGGGGACAGTGGACAGCAAACCCACTCGAGCACGCCCAGGGACGGGCCAGCCTCATTGTGGAGGGAGACACTCACAGGCGGCTTAAAAAGGTGTGTGCCTTACTGCGAGTCTGTCATCCCAATTTTTAAGTCTGAATGACACAAGGATTGTTGGATTTCTGTACGTTTGTATTTATGGAAGACACAAAGAAGAACTGCTCTTGAGTAAATAAACTCAGAAGGAGAGAAATGAAAGGCCTATCTATTTGGCAAGCACCGTTTTCGAGACAAGCCGGGGGGATTGTTTCTGGGGTTTTGTGGTGCTGCCACAGCACTGAATGGAACCACAGTCTAATTCCGGAGTTGTTTCAGAGAGCTTGGGCTCCGTCTCTGAGTTTTCGCTTTCGGATGTTCTCATCTGGACGTGTCTGTGAGTGTCCCTGTGAGTGTACAGGTGATGTGGGCACGCACTTCTCCCTGTACACGGGGGTCTGTGGTGTCCCAGGCGAAGGCAGTGTATGCGTCCTCTGTGTGCGTTCAGTGCGTGTGCAGGTGGGTGTGTGTACCGAGAACATGCACATTGGGGTGAATGTGGAGCTTTCTAGGTGTACATCTTCTATATTATGTGGGAATGTACATCTTTTATGAAGGATTTTTGAGTGTGAAAGTGGGGCAAGGTATAAAACTGGGGTGCATTTAGTGTGAACAGGTGTTTGAGTTTGTGAGCATGGATCTCTGTGTTCACAGGGGAGTGTGGCTGTGCATTTCTCAGCATGTCCCTCTGCCTGGGTGGTGGATGGGTAGGAGAGGCCCTTGGGTGAGTGTGTGTGTACCTCTGCAGATATGCAAGCTCTGCAGACAGGTCCCTGCACACTTTGTGTGCCTGGCTCCTCCGGCTCCTCCGGCTCCTCCTGGCTTAGTTGGTGCCTCTGGTCCCTGGTGGTTCTTTCTTGCTGGTCCACAGAGAGATCAACACCCTTCAAACCAGCTGCCTCGTTGGCTGCAGCTCACTCAGTTGGCCTTCTGATGTCTGTGGTTGCCATGGAAACCAAAGTAGGTCTGTTTCTGTCTGCCACTGGGTCCCTGGGCTAGGGCAGCCGTGGGCCAAAGCCACTGTGGTGAGGGCTGGCCAAGGGGAAGGCGGGAGAAGTGTGAGGGGCCCTCCACGCCTGCTCTCCTCGTGCCCTCCTGGGGCCTCTTTCCTGCCTCTGAACGTGAGGGCAGACCCCTACTGTCAGACAGTGGGATCAAAACAGTGACCGGAGCAGTCGACTTTTTTCACACAGATAAAAAATCCTTTCCTGAAAAAACAATTCAAGACATATGCTAATTCCATATTACCGTGCATGCCACTTGTACACCATTCATTCAGTGCCTAAAATAAAGTGGCTTTTAGGCGCACTGGTACTACCTGGTGGGAGAATTCTGTACATGCTTTTGTAGCCTGGTTTTATAATAGGCATCTGCTCTGAGTTCATGGCATTGGGAAAACTTGAACATAACGGTGCTAAGCTTTGAAGAGATCACAGATTCTGTTTTGTTTACAAAACCTGAGTTGCAAGCACAAACCTAGCTGTGTAAGCAAAGAGCAGTACATTGTCAGGGAGATGCACAACCGTAAAGCAAAGCAAGGGGATGATTAATGCCAGAGTTGGGAGAGTGGTTCACTGCAGTGGTTCACGGAGGAGTGTCACGGTGCAGGGGTCTGGGTCTTTTAAGGCACTGCTAACATTGTATATCTTACCCTTACGGTGGAGACTCAGGTGAGTGTTACCCTTTTCACTGCACACATATGTTTATACGCTTCTGTGTATCTGGCAATAACAAAATCACCCATCCTGTGCTGTGCCCCCTGGCTTGATCAGGCCATAAGACTAGGTATGGGGTTCTGGAAAGAGGACAGTGTGGGGGTCACAGTTTCATGGGTTCTGGAGCTCCTTCCAGTACTGACCCTTGTTCAGCCTGGAACCTTAAGGAAGCCAGTCAGCTTCTGGCTACAGTTTCTTTGTCTGTATCATGATGAGTACATGGACTTATTAATTCAGTGAAGAATTACTTTTGAGCTTTCTTTCTGCCGGGCACTGCACTAGGCAAAACATCACGTACCAATGTTACTGCAGCACATGCCAGAGCATGGTAAGTAGGCTGGAAGGGGCACAGACAGGGAGGGGCTCTGGGGAGCTGGGAGCTGGGCCAGGGACTTCCACAGGGGCAGTGGAGGAGGCAGTTCTGAACCGGCTCTTAAAAGATGGGCCAGATTTCAAGTGACTGAGACAGGGAAGAAGAATGTGACAGAAGTAAAGGCTCAGTGCTGTCGAGGGTGAGGGGGGTCAGGGAAGAGCACGGATGCCATGTGGCCGCAGGACAGAGAACATGGAGGACAGGCATGGCATGATTACCTGGGCAACCCTTTGAACAGTAAAAGGAGAAACTCCCCATTCTGGCCTGGGAGGGCCAGCTGTGGGTAGGGGTACAGGAGAGGGAGAGGCAAGGCATTGGGAGCTGTTGCCAGTCCCCCTGTGGTGGGTGCAGGTGGCCATGTGGGACCAGGACCCTGATGGTCAAGACCGTGGGCCCCGCGAGATAATCTGGGTGCTCCCACCCCAGGCCTCTATGTTGGTAGGCTATGAGGAAGGACCCTTCAGACGAAAACCCCGAAGCCCCCTGGGAGTATGCTATCCCCACCATTCCACACACATCCAGAGAAGACCCATGTCAGCCAGCTGCCAGCATGGGTTGTGTATGGAAGCTGCAACCTCTGGAAGTGTCTGTGGGGCTAGGACAACAGTGGCCAGGATGTCTTGGTGGTCCATCAGGCCTGATCTCATCCCATCCTGCCCTTAGCACCCATGCTGACCTTTCCCTGTAACTTTGGGTGCCCCGTACTAAGGGATGGGCACCTGTATCTTGGATCAGAAAAGCTGGATCCACATCCTGGCTTCATCTCTTCAGAGGTGGGACAAGTCTCCAGCCTTTCCTGATGGGGCTCAGGTAAAAACCCATGGACCAGTAATCACATACGAACTTTGCACATTAGGATGTTTGCCCCTTCCAGGTGGAATGACTTGTTCTTCTCTGACCTGTGCTTCCTGGGCACTTTTCTCAGGAAACCATGCGGCTTTGTCTTGGTGAAGATGGTGTCTCTCACCATTGAAGTGGGTAAAGTGTTCTTAGTGTTGCAAGAGTGTGGTCTGAGGGCTGCAGGCCACCTCCTCCCTGAAGGGTGCTTGAGCGATGACACTGGAGAGCCTCTGGGAAGCACGCTCCCTGTGCTTGATTGGTTTTGGAGTGTAGGACCTCTTGGGCCGATGAGCTCTGTGAGCAAGCTGGGGACTGAAGACTGCCTCTGGTGGGGCTGGGAGGACCAAACAAGAGGGGTTTCCCCACACCGTCTGATGCTCAGAATCTGGTGTGGGAGATGGAAGAGTTCAATCAGGGACAACACAACCCAGGCAAGACGCTGCTCACCCCAAGGACCACAGTGACTCTGGGGAAAGAGTCCGGTGCCCGACATTCGTGCATCCACTGAACACACAGCAGGTTAATCAGGACTGAATGAATGCCTTTGGGGCAAATTTAATGTCATTGATATTCTTGAATTTGGGGGTTGGTGAGGATCTTGGGAGGTAGCCTGGTGGTGTCAGAGGCCCACCATCACTACTCTCAGTGGCAGAGAGCATGAGTTTTAGAAACAGTTGAATGTCTGAGTCCTAGCTCTTGTGTGCACCAGCTATGTGACCTTGAGCCTCTTTAATCCTCAGTTTCTTCATCTCTAAAATGGGTGCAGTGTTATTATCTGTGTACACATGTAAGGATTAATGAGAGGGCTTAGCACTGGGCCTAGTAAGTGCCAGTTATGAGCTCAGTTATGCAGCAGCAGGTGGCGGCATGGTCCATGAAGTCACTGCAGTGGGAATGAAGGGGAGAGGGAGGAGCCTGGCAGGAAAGCAGCTGGGTTCATGGTGAGGCTTGTTTGTGAGTCGGGTCAGTGTTGTGTGCAGCTGAGAGGGAGAAACAAGATCTCTGGTGAAGGGGCCCTGGCTGGTGTAGCTCAGTGGATTGATTGTGGGCTGCAAACCAAAGAGTTGCCAGTTTGATTCCCAGTCAGGGCACATGCCTGCATTGCAGGTCAGGTCCCCAGTGGGGTCACAGGAGAGGCAACCACACATTGATTGTTTCTTTCCTTCTCTCAGTCCCTTCCCCTCTCTCTAAAAATAAATAAAATCTAAAAAAAAAAAAAAAAAAAATCTCTGGTGAAGAGGAGAGCCATGTTTTGCACCAAGCAGGACATTCATTTGACCCATTGATTCCTTCATCCACTTACTCAGCAAAGGTATACTACGTCTCCACTGTGTATGGAGCCCTACTCAGGTACCGGGGGTACAGTGGTGACCGAAAAGTCAAAGCTCCTGCGTCCAAGAAACTTACTCTGCTGGAAAGCAGTGGAATCCTTTTATCATTCAACAAATGTGTTTGGATCTCTTGACCATTGCATGATTTTGTATTTATCTGCCCTGTGCATTCTAATAAAATTTCTTTTTAGAATGTTCTAACCTCACTGGAGCAGACATTGAAGAAATAGTGGTATCAGCAGGGGCAGCCCCTCCTGGATGGAAGACCTGGGGATTGCTCAGGTCAACACTGTCAAGAAACTCTGGCCAGAATTCAGCCGAGCAACAGACCCCTTTCCTCCCTGTTCCTGTTCATTCATCCATCCAGGAGCCTGCGTCTCATGACCAACGTGGCTGTGGTTCGGCTGACTCCAGATTTTGCCCACTTCTTGACTATCTCTAGCCTTACCCTTAGCCTGTGGTCCCGAAGCCTTACTCCTAAACTGTCCTTGCTCAGAAAACAGCAATAGCATCAGAACTAGAGGGAATGAGGGTGTTTTGGAAATAGCCCCTCTCTCAAGGGTCTATAATTAATTAAGGCCAGTAGAATGGCAGTCTCGATGATGTGGTCCAGTATGGCGCTGTGGTAAATTCTTGGTTCCTATCTGCAAGGATGTTTTACTGGGTGGCTCAGGAGACCCTCCCAAGTTGTGACACGTCCACAGGGCCATCTCAGTGACCCTGAGAGTGAAGGCCTCTCTTTGGGGTAGTGGATATATTCTGTATTAGTGTTCCCCAGAGAAACAAATGATAGGAGGTAGGTAAATATATTTGTTATAGGGATTGGTTCACACAGTTATGGAGGCCAGCAGATCTCATGATCTGCTGGACACCCAGAAAAGTCGGTGGTCTAATTCCACCTACGTCAGAAAGCAGAGAACTGGGAGACCCGGTGTCTGAGGGCGGAGAAGATGGCTGTCCCAGCTCCAGCAGAGACTGTTTGCCCTTCCTCTGCCGTTGTGTTCTACTCACATCTCAACGGATTGCACGATGCCCACTGACACTGGTGAAGGTGGCGGTCTTTACTCATTCTGCTGATTCAAATGCGAACCTCTTTGGGAGATACCCTCTGAGACACACCCAGAAATAGTGTTTTACCAGCTGGGCATCCCTTAGCCCAGTCAAGTGGACACATGAAATTAGCCATTGCACATGTTCAGCCCCACTTCCAGCCTGGTTGGCAGCCTAGTAGCTAGGACTCACTTTATTCATTCCCACAACAGAACTGATTTTATTCATGCTACAATGCCTGCCCCTGTCCTCAGCCTAGATGCATCTTACCTGCAGAAATACTTGAGTTAGAAATGACTCAAGCTCTGGAGTCAATGGACCAAGTGTCAGTCTCAGCTCTGCCCTTTTCTGTGTGAGCTTGGGCGAGTCATGTAAGCGCCAGGCCTTGGCTTCCACCTGGGTGAGGGAATCGTTCAGATTGATGGAAGGATCCTAGTGATATGGATAGTGTCTGAGGCACCTGGCAAAGTACCGATCAGGTGGCTGGATTCAGTGGCTTTATTTCCCTTTTGGAAAAAGTCAGGAGTGCAGACCTTATTTTAAATGTATTGTAGCTACTAAAAGTCTACCTCCTCCAAGCAGTCTCCCAGGCCACCAGACCCTTCTCCTCTTTTATCCTCTTCAGTCCTGTGCTGCTCCATAGGCCCAGGCCCTTGGCTGTGTCTGCCTGGGAGGCCCTGTGCATGGAGAATGTTTACTAACTAGGGGTGGCAGCAGGGGATGAGAGCCTGAGAGTGGTTGGTTCTTGGGCCTTGGCAGCCAGGACAATATCCTGGCTGGCTGTGGGGGGTGGAGGGGAGGGGTGTGTTACACAGCCCTCTCTCTGACTTGGCACTCCCATCTTTGTTTGGCGGCCCCCATCCCCTCCCCCCGACCTTGTTTTTCTTTGGCTCAGCCCTGTCCTACTAATGAGCTGAGCCAGCTGCTTGGCACCCACCTCTCTGATGTGCTGACTCAGTCCTGTGGCTCCTGCTTCCTCTGCCCTTGTTTGAAAATGCCAAGTTAATTGCTCTTCAGCTTCAGGCTGTATTGGTAGGGGCATGGCCTCCCTTTCTTCTACCCATCCACAGGCACTGGGAAGGATCAGGCCAGTGGTCTCTAGCCCTGGGCCTGCCCTCTGTGGTCAGTGCAGTGTGGGTGCTGTGGAGAGGGGCAGAGGAGCAAGGAGGGGAATGGGCTATTGGTCCATTGGGGACAAATTGGAGGGAGAAGGGCTAGCACCCTTGGAGCTTGGTCTTGGCCCTCAGGATCCAGGAGATGCCAGCCACTGTCAGGATGGCCCTGGATTATTGGGGGGGTGGGGTGGGGAGAGGGCTGAAGCACTGGTGGGCAGTCTCTTAGATCTGTGGCCAGAGCTGAGGGCCCAGGAGAGGGTAATGGTACTGGGAGGAAGACCTTAGGCCTCCAACAGGTAGGAAGGAAGGCAGAGAAGGAAAGAAGAAAATAGGAAGGAAGGGGGAAAGGAAGGAGTGAAACAGGGAGGGAGGGGGGAAGGAGGGAATGAAGGCAGGCAGGCAATGGTGATTCTTGCACAGACAAGCTCTCATTTAATTTCCATGTGATGGGCTACAGGCGCACTCTCAGGCTGAGGGTCACAATATTTAACAACAGTGTGGAACCAGCCCTTACTAACCAGGGTACATGCCAGGCAGGGGCTAGACAGGGTCCTGGAGGCCACTGAGTTGTGCCAGAAGTTAACCCTTTGGTTAGTGGGCCATGGGCAGGCCGGGAGGGATGAGTGGGTTGTGATAACTGTTCACCAACTGGAATGAAGTGCTTCAGTCTTTTAACAACATAAGCTCTACAGTGACAGGGCTCCTCGTCTGCTCTGCCCATTGACATGTCCTGGTGCATAGTAGGGATTCTAGTCTTTGTTGAATAAATGGGTACGGGTGGAAACTGCATGTCGCCTGGAGCTACCAGGTGAGGGAGTTGACTTCACTGGAGAGTTGGCAAAACAGTAATGGTGAGTCGGGTGCCAGGTGACAATCCAAGAGGGAGCCAGGGAAGATGTCCCATAGGGCATGGGTGAAGGCACATTAGGGGCTCTTCCTACAATACCTTGAATTTTGGGGTTCCCCTTCTGGAGATTGGTCTCTGGAGGCACCCAGGCTGGCTGGCTGGGGCTCAGGATGTGGGTGCTGAGGGACAGGGAGACCCCCAGAGAGGCTCTGGAGGAAGCCTGGGATGATGTGCACTAATTCAAATTTTTTTATAACTGTGACAGAGAGAGGAGGAAGGGCGGGAGAGGGTTAGAAGGGATGTTCTAATCCCCTGGTGACCAGGAAAGCATAGACACAGGAAAGGGTTTTATCCTCTTAGGAGGTGGGCCCCCACTGTGGCAGGTGGAGCTTCCTGGGGGGAGCACCATGTGTTTCCAGGTGGGTCTTCTGGCCTCAGAGTTCTTGAAATGACCCGGGTAAAGGGAACAGGCCCTCTTGCCTTCTTTCCTTCCTTCTACCAGAGTTGAGGAAGTTTGGAGGGTGTGTGAAAGCGTGTGGGACAGGGAGGGGGTGGGAGGAGAGGAGGGGCGCAGAGCAGGAGAGCAATTCATCCTCTTAGTTTGATCTGCCTATTTCTGTTTATCTTCTCTCTAAAAAGGGAGACATTTCTTGATCATCTTCCAGCTTCTCAAACCAGAGGCTTTATACAGACTGTATAGCGGGAAGAAAGAAAGAAAGAAGGGGAAGAGAGAAGGCGCACAGGAGAGAACAGCAGACTTCCCAAGTAAGTGGGATGTCTGTGGACTACAGTCCCAAACATGCACCGCTAGCATTAGGGCCCTGGGGGCCCTGGTGGACCTGGCCAGTTTTAGGGCTTTCCAGAGCCTTGGGGTGAGTCCGGCCTGAGCAGGATTCACTGTCTCACCCTGAGCGATTTGGGGGCTACCCTGTCATGTGCTCCTTCTCTCTTCCCTGCTTGGGTCTCCAGCCAGCCTGCTGGCTTGATGAATTAGCCCCATAGATATTCCGTCGGGAAAGCAAACACATATCATATATATCTTTGACAAGTTATTATTCTCCCTTATCAGGATTCGGGTGCATCCCGCGCCCACCATTACTCAAACTGTGCACCAGCCCTGCCGGGGACCGGGTGGAAGCCCACTACTCAGCAGTACCCCACCAGGCTGGCTGCATCTGCCCTGCATCTGGGTTGTGATGTGTGCCTTGACTTGTGTGAGAGTGTGTGAGTGTGTGTGGAGAGCTTGCACCCATTCTCTAGGCCAGAACCTGAACAGGAGCTGTCTTGGCCCCCTTTGGCCCAAAGGCCTGATTGGACATCATTCCTTAGGCAGAGGATGGGTGTAGCTCAAGGTCAGCCGGTGGCCATTAGGGTCTTTGGTTCTTTCACTGGAATCAGAAGTGGGGGTTTTGTTCCAAGGAATGTTTTGGCCTCACCCATGTCTATTTTGTGGTGCTAGGGGTAGGTGCTCCCCTTCCCCTTTGGTGCTGGACCCTCCCCTGGTCTGCTGGTCTGCCACCTCCCATTATTCCAGAACTTCTTGGAGACAAAGGGGTGCCTCAGGGCCAACCTGTGGCCCCTAAAATGGCTGAGGCCCAGTGGCTGGCAAGGGTGGCGCTGATAAATGAGATGTTAGTGAGTATTAGTGCTCTCAGTCTGGCTGCTGGATTGTGATTTATCACCTTTAACCCAGCGTGTTCCCATTTCCCCAGAGGCAGGCTTCATATTAACAAGTCCTCTACTGGGGAATATAAATGGGGCGTTTGGAATTGCTCCTGATATCCTCAAGGCTGCTAATGCACTCAGCCCTTGGCGTGGGATGAGAGGTGAGGACTGGGTGACTCTGAGGCACCCTCTGGCCAGCCGGGGGGGCCCCACGTGCTGGGAGTCAGCCTGATTCTGAGGTGGGGAGGTCTCTGCTGCCTTGACTTGGGCTGAGCCAGGGCTGGCAGGCTGTGGATTTCCAATCCTCCTGCCCCTCAGACTTGAGGAGAATTGTGGGGGAAACTGTCTTCCCCTCTGAGGTGCAGCCTTCCACCATCTCAGTACAGAGAGAAGTCAGTAGAGGCTGAGGCTGCTGTTACCTGAGAGCCAGCCCTCCCCCCACAGAAGTTTCTGTGCCACAGCAGCTTCTCCAGCATCACAGTGCGCATTCCTGGGGACCTTCCTTTCGCTCCCCTGGTCAGCCCCTCAAGGTGCACTGCATCCTGGAGAGGACAGGAGAGGAGCAGAGGAAGCCTTGCTACAAGCAGGTGTTGCTCTGGCTTCTTGGTTTGCCTGGGTTGAGTCCTCAGGTGGACTTGGTGTAGCCAACGGAGTAGGCACCTGTGCCCAGGCCTGGGTGACACTGTGCAGGTGGGTTCCAGACTTACACCTGACTTTATCCCTGCCCTCCGGGGCTCCCGATCTAGAGCAGGGATGGCTGGGGAGGAGGGAAGACTAGTGGTCCTGAAAAGCGTGTTGGGCCTACAGAGAAGCCCCCATGCTGTTCACTGCAGAAAATGAGGGTGGGAGAAGCTGTCAGCTGAGGGGAGTGTGGTGGAGGGAGGACTCAGAGAAGGCTTCCTGGAGAAGGGAGTGCTTGGAAGGGCAGAATTTCAATGAGTGGTTGAGTTTGCCTGAGAACAGGAGTGGGTGAGAGTGTTGGAGGCAGGGCATAGGCCAAGTTTGGGGACTGCTGTGGACACTCACACCGGGTCCAGTCATTGCCCATGGGCTGGAATCCTGCCTGTTAGGGGGGCCTCCCTCCCGGCTTTCAGTGCCCCACAGATGAAGTGAAGAGGGTAAGTGGGAGTCTAGAGTGGTTTGAACTCTTGGGGGCTGTAGCATCTAGGCCTTCTAGCTCCTGTATGTGGGTCAAGTCTCTGATGTTCAGGGGTCTGGTGCTGTCACAGTAAGTGTGTCCATCAGGAGCAGTTCCCCCACTTAACCTGGGGCTAAGGGCTGTGCACCTGGCCTAGGTGGGTGTGGATGTGTTGGTTGCAGTTATCATTGTGGGCACTAGAGGGCAGTCCCAACCCATATTTTGATCCTGAATGGAGAGGCCCCAGGCTGGGATGGTAAGTGCAGGTGAGAGCTGGCTGCCACAGCTGGTGTCCAGGCTGGGGTTCCCTGTGCTGGGAATGGTGTACCTGTTCTATATCCCGTCTGAGTTAAGGCCTACTAGTGCCTGAGCTCTTTAATCCCAAGTTAAGGAAGAAAAATCTCTGGAAAATTTGAAGCTATAGGGAAAAGGCATTTTGTTTGAACATTTAATATCTACTATACTTGTTTTAGTGCCTTTTACCAAAAAAGCTTTGTGAACATTAAAAGGCTTTGTCGAAGACCACACAGCTGGTTGCCAGTGTCACAGGCCTTGGTACCAGACTGCTTGGCTGGAATCTTAGCCCCATCGCCCAATTACTGGGTGTCCTTGGGCAGGTTAAATAACATGTCCAAGCCTCAGTTGCCCTATCTATAAAATGGGGATGATAATACCTACATCATAGGGTTTTGTAAGAATAAACACTGTAAGGGTCACTCAACATGTGCTCAGCATATAGTAAGTGCTCCAGTGAGGCTCTTTCATTTATGATAAGCAATTGCATTTGATTTAGATGGAAGAATAAAGATCCACATTTAAAGCAAAAACATGACTTTTTCCTTTCATTAATATTTTAAAGACCATCCTCCCCTCAATAAAGTAAAAAAAAAAAAAAAATTGGAAAAACTGACCTGAACGGTGTGACTCGGTTGGTTGTCATCCTGCGAAGCAAAAGGTCGCTGGTTTGATTCCTGGTCAGGGCACGTGCCTGGGCTGTGGGTGCAGTCCCCTGTCAGGGCACGTGCAAGAGGCAACAGATCAATGTGTCTCTCTCACATTGATGTTTCTCTCCCTTTCTCTCTCTTTTCTCCTATCTCTAAAAATAAATAAATAAAATCTTTAATGAAAAAATTTGGAAAAGCTTCCCCCAACTCTGCCATTTTCTAGGCCTTTATACAGAATGAGTGAGCACCAATTTGCACCTTAATTTATGCCTCACATTCCCTGAGGTGTGTTGCTTGCTGGACACCAAAAGGGTCCCTCTGGGACGGAATGGGGGCACTTGGGCCTCCACCCACATTGCCACATCATAGGTTGCTGGCACTGTGAGCCAGTGGTGCCTGGTCACAGACCCACCCTGCAACCCTCTAGCTCATGTCTCTCCACCCCAGCTGCACCTTAGAATCACATTAGTTTGCTGTGAAAACTGCTGCCTGAGCCTCACTCCCAGAGGTTCTCATTCACTTGGTGGGGCCTGGGCCTCAGGCTGTGAAAAGCTGCCTAGGTGATTCCATAGTGCATGCACGGTAGACCACCACTGCCAGAAACGTCTTCCCTGGCGAAGGGAGGTACCCCTGGTCCTCTAAACCTAAGGCCTTACAGAATTCTGTATGAATTTAAGAAGCAAAGTTTGGCTTGATATAGGAAAGTCCTTTGGATTGTTAGTGAAGAGGTCTTGGTTTTAGTCTTGGCGTGGTGGTTAACTCTGTGTGGGCCTTATGGTAAGCTCCCTAGCTCTGGGCCTTACTTCCCTCATCTGTCAAATGGGATGAGTAGCACCTTTTGGGCCCAAGGAGTCATGTGATATTATTATCAGACGCAAAAATGAGAGTGAATATGCTTGGAAAGAGTGAAACCAAAATACCCACAAGAGTTTTCTGTCACTTTTCTTTCAGAGAGAGGCAATGTGTTAATTTCCCAGGGCTGCCGTATCTCACAGCACCACAAACTGGGTGGCTGAGACCACAGAAATTTACTGTCGCAGTTCTGGAGGCTGAAAGTCCAAAATGAAGGTGTTGGCAGGGCTGGGTCCTTCTGACGGCTGTGGAAGAAGCCTCTGTTCTAGGCCTTTTGTCATCTTGTCCCTGCGTCTTCACATGGGCCTCCCTTAAAGTATCTCTGTCTTGGTGTCCAAATTTTCCCTTTTTATAAGACATCGGTCCTATTGGATTAAGGTCTTCCCCACTGATGGTATTTTAACTTGTTTACCTGTGTAAAGACTTTATCTCCAAGTAATGTCACCTTCTGAGGTACTAGGGGCTGGGACATTTACACAGCATTTTTAGGGGACACAGTTCAGCCCACAACAGGGAGTGAGAGTATGTCCAATGCTTTATTCAGAAAAGAGCTGCAAGAATGATAAGCTGTGAACACAGAAAGGGGGCAAATGGGGGGCAGAGACGAGGCTTGGCCTCCATCCCTGAGCAGCCCTCCGTGCATCTCCCTGTTTGTGCCCCCTTACCTGTGGACTGGTTTGTCTTCCAAGTTATGAGGTGTGGGTGTGTCTCAGGTCCAGGAGGCACCAGGCACGTTATAGTCTATGCGGGTGATATTCCTTGAGCCCAACTTTTAGTGTAGGGTTTTAGGGGGGACATAAAAGAGAGGACAGGGGTCTAAATGGTGGTACCTTTCGGTTACAAAGCAGGTGAGATGCAGAAACTTGGCAAGCTCCCCTCTGGCCTTGATGTTGAATGGGAGAGGTGGGAGAGCAGGAACAATGGCGAGAAAGGGCCTCATGTAATACTCAGGCCAGGTGGGCCCAGAGCCTTTTCCTGTAATTGACGAGTACATGGACTGCCCTACTTCCTCCCTCCCTCCCTTCCTCCCCTCTCGTACCTGCACCAGGGATCCATCAGGCAGAGGGTGAGTGCCGGGGTGTGGGCCTGCTGCTGGCCAGGTGTGCATCCATATTTATCAGGGGTGAGTCTCTGGGAAGTAGACGAATGCTGAATATGCTGGGCAATCTGTTTTTGGCCAGCTGCTGCATTCCTGGCCAACCCCTGGAAGGAGAATCTGGAATGTCTGCCCAGACAGTGGTACCCTGATTTGTAGTGTTTACTGATCTCTGTGGTGTAAATACTCCCACCATGGCTGATTTCAAGCTACCAACACAAAGTCATTGGACTCACAAAACTCCTGCTAAATTGAACTTTCACCCAATACCTTGGGTGTAAAGGAAAAACTGAGGCTCAGAGATAGAAGATCTATTAGTGGCTCAGCCGGACTGTGTTGCTAGACTGTGTTGGAGTGTGTCTGTCTGCCTGCTGCACCACTGATCGTGACTCTGCAACCATGTGGGCAGGGAGGCGAGGGTGGACCTGCCATCCAGAGGGGTGACTGTCAGAGCTCTGCTATGCAGCCTGTGTCAAAGTAACATCCGGCATTAGAGAGCACCTTGCAAGTGCCTTCTTACCTATTATCTCTAAATTTAATTTCCACAGCAGCCCCGTGGGGCCTATATTGTTATTCCATCTTTAGAGACAAGGAAATGGAGGATCAGAGAGACTGTACGATTTCCAGGTCATGTGACTAGTAATGGCTGTGCATTCACCCATGCCTGTGACTTCAGAGGCCAATCCTCATTCCTCCCCCTTCCCAGGGTGCTGAGGCCAGGATTCCTTTCCGTCAGTGCAGCCTCTCCAGGTGCCCGATGACCCTCCACCTACAGGAGGCCTACAGCCAGGCACAGGTAGGAACCTGCCCTTCCATTCTGACATCTGCCTGGCACAGGAGGCCCCTCCATAAGTGTCCGCGGCGGGGTGAGCTGACCCTTGGGCCATGGCTAGGGGCTAAGCCTCACCCTCTGCTGCTCCCTGAGGGTGGTGCCTTTGGTGCCTGCCTGCTGGCCACTTCCCTCCCAGCTCACTTCACCTCAGACTTCCCAGAGCTGTCCCTACAGCCCAGCCTTAGCCTCTCCATCCCCCACAAGCCTTTCTCCTAAACCTTGCCTGGAAGGTAAGGCGTATGTTCATGTGTATGGTTTTACTGTGGCTCCTTTCCTGGAATAAGTTCTCTTTCTGACCCAGGGAAGATTACAGATGAAGTCTCAGCCCCAGCCTCATCTGTGTCTCTCAGACTGGGCCCTCTATATTGAAGGGACTGCACCTTGTTTGGGAAACAGGAAGACAGACCAACAGAGGGGAAAAGAGAAAGATGCCACGTGTTAGAGAAAGAATAAAAAGCAGATAACCACACTGATCAGGCACTGTGCTAAATCCTTACTAACTCTCTGAGGTAGATGCTGTTTGATCTCTACCTGAGAGCCGAGGAAACAGGTTCAGAGAGGTTAAGTATCTTGCCCAAGTGAGTGTGAGTCAACCTGATTATGTCTGTTCTCACCCATTATACTATCAGGTGTCCTGGTTAAGGAGAGGGACCCCAGAGGGAGCAAGACGAGGAGACTGAGAGGTGAGAAAGTGAGGGACAGAGGCTGGGGGTTCCTCCCAGCACCCTTATATACTTGGGGCAGCTTGGGGTGCCACATTCGAGAGACAGCTCAGTGTATCGAGGAGAAAGAGCGGCTGACGAAGTCAGTGCTAGCCTTTATGAGTTGTGTGGCTTTGAGCAAATCACCTCACCTCTTTGGCCTTTAGTTCTTCATTGCAAAAGAGGATAATGGTGCTTTGTCTGCCTCTCAAGGTCGTCCTGATAAAAAATAATGAATATAGAGAATATTCTGGGAAGATGGTGGAATAGGAAGCACCAGGAATTCTGTCTCCCTACCTAGAAAGCATTGCACTAGTGATTAAAATCTTTCTGATGTAGATGTAACTCTTTAGAACTGTGGAGTCTTTTGAAGGCCTGCAACCTCCAGGGGAAGACTTGGGTGGTAAGTTGTGGTTAATTTTGGTCAACTTCAACTCTTAGCACAGTACCAGTTACCCATCCCCCTCCACCTCCCCAGCCACCTGGCAGGCAACCCTGCATGTGTTCCTGTAGCAGCATGCAAACAGCTTGTGGGAATCAGGGTGAACAAAACGGACTGTGTTTTCCAAATATTGGGGATCTATGCTCTTATCCATGATTGCCACTTCTGATCACAGAAGCACACACAATGAAAGAGGTAGCCATTGTTTTAGTATCTGCCCTGTTGTTGCAAGCTCCTCCCCCTCTGGCTGTGGTGACTGTCAGGGGATTTAAAGGGCCAGCACCCCTTTGTTCCGCCTTCATTTTTTCTCTTTTTCCCTTTTTGGGAGCAGGACATAAAAACCTAGGACATTCAAAAACAACAGTTCATGCCCAGCTAAACACTCGGAGAAGACCTGAGAAGACTTTAGGTTTACAATTCAGGTGATTCTCAGCACAGAGGCAGCCTGGAGTTAAAAACAACAACAATGAAGATAAAAACCCCTAAAACAAATAAGATAGTAACAAAACCCAGTAAACCATGGGGAAGGGGGAGAATCTGATTTCCAGAGTTAACACATTATTAGAGTCAAATATTCAGTGTTCAACAACAACAAAAAATCACAGGGCATACAAAGAAGCAGGAAATATTGCCTATTCAAAGACAAAAATAAATAAAATGAAACTTCCCTGAAAAAAAAAATCCGATGGCAGATGTACTAGATAACAACTTTAAAACAACTGTCTTAGTGGTGTTCACAGAACAAAAGGAAGATGTGGAGAAAGTAAAAAAAAATAATTTATGAACAAAATGGAATATTAATAAAGAGATTTAAAACCTAGAAGGAAACTGAAAATAAATTCTGGATCAGAAAAGTAATAATTAAAAAAAAATCACTAGCCAGACTAGTGATTCAAAGCCAGACTTGAGCAGGCAGAAGAAAGAATCAGTGAACTTAAAGATAAGACAATGGAAATTTTTGAGTTTGAGAAACAAAAAAAAGAGTGAAGATAAGTGAACAGAAACTAAGGAACTTGTGGGATATCATTGAGTTAATCAACATAAGCATTGTGGGATTCCCAGAAGGACCAAAGAGAGAGAGAGACAGACAGACAGACAGAATATTTGAAGAAACAATGGCTTCAAACATCCCAAATTTGATGAGAGATATGAATATAAACACCTAAGAAAGCTCAGCAAACTCCAAGTAAGATGAACTCAAAAGACCCACACTGAGAAGGCCCATTTTAATCAAACTTTCAAAAGCCAAAGGCAAAGAAACAATCTTGAGAGAAGCAAGAGAAAAGCAAATAGTCATATACAAAGGACCCTTAGTAAATTGTCAGCAGGTTTATTATTAGGAACTTTGGAGGTTAGGAGGTAGTGAGTCAAGATATTTAAAGTGCTATAAAAGAAAAAAAATCTGTCAGTCAAGATTCCTGTATCTGACACACTGTCCTTCAAAAGTAAGGGAGAAATTAAGATGTTGCAAGATGAACAAAAGCTGAGAAACATTATATAAACTGTACAATATAGCAAGAGGATATAACAATTATAAACATTTACAAACTTAATGATAGATCATCAAAATATAGGTAGCAAAAACTGACAATTGAAGGGAGAAATAGACAGTCTACAATAATAGAGATTTCAGTATTCCACTCACAATAATGAATGGAGCAATCAGACAGCAGTAAGGAAATAGAGGATTTAACCCAATTAACTAGATGTAACAGACAAATACAGAATGCTCTACCTAAAAGTGATTGCATACACATTCTTCTCAAGTGCACATGGGACATTTTCCAGGATAGACCTTATATTGGGCCACAAGTTAAGTCTCTATTGATTGAAAAAGATTTCACAGGAAGTATTTTCTATGATTACAGTGGGATTAAGTTAGAAATCAATAATAGAAGGAAACTAAAATGTGTTTTAAAATTACGGAAATTAAACAACAAACTTTTAAATAACCAGGAAATCAAAGAAGAAATCACAAAGGAAATTAGAAAATACTCAAAAAACAATTAAAATGAAAACACAATATACTAAAATTTATGGAACACAGTGAAAAGGAAATTTATAGTTGTAAATGTTTACATTAAAAAGCAAAGAATGCCCTGGCTGCTGTGGCTCAGTAGATTGAGTGCCAGCCTGTGAACTAAAGGGTCGCTGGTTCGATTCCCAGTCAGGGCACATGCCTAGGTTGCAGGCTAGGTCCCTGGTGGGGGCGTGGGCATGTGAGAAGCAACCACACACTGATGTTTCTCTCCCTCTATTTCTCCCTCCCTTCCCCTCTGTCTAAAAATAAATAAAATCTTGCCCAGCTGGTGTAGCTCAGTGGATTGAGTGCAGGCTGGGAACCAGAGGGCCCTGGTTCCCTGGGGCACATACCTGTGTTGCGGGCCAGGTCCTTGGTGGGGGCCATGTGAAAGGCAACCATACATTGCTCTTTCTCCCTCCCTTCTCCTCTAAAAATTTAAAAAATAAATAAATAAAATCTAAAAAATTTGAATAAAAAACAAATAAAAAGCAAGGAACATCTCAAACCAGAAACCTAACCTTTTTGAAACTAAAGGAACTAGAAACAAAATAACAAAGTAAGCCCAAAGGTAGCAGAAGGAAGGAAATAATTAAGATTAGTGCAGAGATGACCGAAATAGAGAATAGAAAGCAATAAAACCCTGGCTGGTGTGGCTCAATGGATTGAGTGCTGGCCTGAGAACCAAAGGGTTGCTGGTTCAATCCCCACTGGGGCCACATGCCTGGGTTGTGGGCCAGGTCCCCAGTAGGGGGCAGGTAAGAGGCAACCACACATTGATGTTTCTCTCTCTCTCTTTAAAGGAAAAAATAAAAGCAATAGAAAAAACAATCAATGAAACCAAAAGTTGGTTCTTTGAGAAGATCAATGAAATTGACAAACCTTTAGCTAGATGTGAGAGAAAGACTCAAATTACTAAAATCAGAGGGAAACATTACTACTGATTCTATAGAAGTATAAACTGATTCTATAGAAGTATTATAAAGGATTATAAGAGAGTACTACAAAAATTATATGCCAATACATTGGATAATCTAGGTGAAATAGACACATTTCTAGAAGCACAAAATCTGCCAAGCCTAAATCATGAAGAAATACAAAATCTGAATAGACTTATAACTAGTATGAAGATTGAATGAATAATTAAAAAACTCTGAAAAAGGAAAGCTCTGGACCCAATGGCTTCATTGGTGAATTCGACCAAGCATTTAAAGAAGAACTAATAGCAATTATTTTAAAACTTTTCTAAAAATTTGAATAGGAGAGAACACTTCCTAACCCATGATTTGAGGCCAGCATCACCCTGACACCAAAGCCAGGAAAGACACTACAAGAAAACCACAGGCCGGTATCTCTCGCGAGTATCGACGCAGAAATCCTCAACAAAACACTAGCTAACCAAATGCAACTACATTTTAAAAGGATTGGATATCATGACCAAGTGGAATTTATTTTTGGAATTAAATAATGATTCAATATAATTTGATCAATTAAATATACCACATTAGCAGAAAGAAGGAAAAATAACAAAAAGACTTAATCACCTCAATTGCTGTACAAAAAGGATTTGACGAAACAACATATTTTATGATAAAAACACTAAAAATTTTGGTGTAGAAGGAAACTGTCTGAACTTGAAAAAGCTGTATATGAAAAATCCACAGCGAAGATCATGCTAAATAGTGAAAACTGAAAGCTTTTTTTCTAACATCAGGAACAAGGCGAGGATGCCCACCTTCACCACGTCTACTCAGCATAGTACTGGAAATTCTAGTCAGAGATACTAGGCAAGAAAAAATCATCAGGGAATTAAAAATGGGAGGGAAGAAGTAAAATTGTCTCTGTTTGCATATGCTGTGATCTTAAATGTAGAAAATGCTAAAGACAGCACAAAAAATTTAGAACTAATAAATGAATTCAGCAAAGTAGCAGGATACCAAGTTAATGTGCAAAATTTAGTTGCCTTTGTACACACTAACCATGAACATTCTGAACAGGAAATTATGAAAAAAATTCACTTACAGTAGCATCAAAGTAATAAAATACTTAAGAATTAACCAAGGAGGTGAAAGAACTGTACAATGAAAACTAAAAAACATTGCTAAAAGATATTAAAGCAAATATAGATGAATGGAAACATATCCCATGTCCATGGATTGGAAGAATTAATACTGTTAAAATGATAAAACCATGTATTTTTTTAAATACGTTTTATTGATTATGCTATTACAGTTGTCCCAATTTTCCCCTTTTGCCCCCCTCCACCCTGTAAACCACATTCCCTCCAGCAGTCCCCCTTAGTTCATGTACAGGAGTCATGCATATAGATCCTTCGGCTTCTCCATGTCCTATACTGTTCTTAACCTCCCCCCTGTCTATTTTGTACCTACCAGTTTGTACTTCTTTTTTTTTTTTCCTCCAACTCCTGCATACAGTCTTATAGTTTCCTTCAGTGCTTAATGGTATCTTTTTTTAAAACTATATTTTATTGATTATGCTGTTACAGTTGTCCCACTCTTCCCCCCCTTCTTGCCCCCCACCCCCTTACCCCCCCTTTCCCCACCCTTTAGTTTTGTCCATAGGTCATACACATAAGTCCTTCTGCTTCTGCACTTCCTATACTATTCTTAACCTCCCTGTCTGTTGTCTACCTCCCATTTATGCTACTTCTTCTCTGCCCCATTCCCACCCTCTCCCCCTACCACTCCCCTGTTGATATTCCTCCATACCTTATAAAACTCCCTTTAACATTTCATACAATAAAGGCTGGGTGGTGATGAACTTCTTGAACTTGACCTTATCTGAGAAGCACTTTATCTGCCCTTCCATTCTAAATGAAATCTTTGCTGGATAGAGTAATCTTGGATGTAGGTCCTTGCCTTTCATGACCTGGAATACTTCTCTCCAGCCCCTTCTTCCCTGAGAGGTCTCTTTTGAGAAATCAGCTGGCAGTCTTATGGGAGTTCCTTTGTAGGTACCTGTCTCCTTTTCTCTTGCTGCTTCTAGGATCCTTTCCTTATTTTTGATCTTGGGTAATGTAATTATGATGTGTCTTGGTGTGTTCCTCTTTGGGCCCAAGTTCTTTGGGACTCTCTGAGCTTCCTGGACTTCCCGAAAGTCTATTTCCTTCACCGGCTTCAGGAAATTCTCCATCGTTATGTGTTCAAATAAGTTTTCAATCCCTTGGTCTTCCTCCTCTCCTTCTGGCAGCCCTATGATCCGTATGTTGGGCCGTTTACAGATGTCCTGGAGGTTTCTGAGCCCCTCCTCCGTTTTCTGAATTCTTGTTTCTTCATTCTTTTCTGGTTGGATGTTCTTTTCCTTTCTGCTGGTCCACTCTGTTGATTTGAGTCCCATTTCCTTCTTATCCCTATTGGTTCCCTGCAGATCTCTCCTCATTTGTTCAAGCAATTTCGATAATTTTTCGTCGAATTCTGTGAGCATCCTGATTACTAGGGTTTTAAACTTTGCATCTGATAGGTTTTCTAACTCTTGGTTGGTTAGTTCTGGAGCTTTGATCTGTTCCTTTCTTTGGGCCATTTTTTTTCCCTAGGTGCGTCTGTTACTGTAAGGGGGGCGGAGCCTTGGGGTTCACCTGGGCAGGGAAACTCAGGTAGTAGTGCTGTGACTAGCCTGTGGGGGCGGGACCTGAGAGCACAATGGCGCCTGCTCCGCTCTCCGCACCCACACCGCCTCCCGCAAGCAATTTGAGCCCCTCTGTGCTGGCTCCGGGGGTCGCTCCGGGGTCGGTGGACAGGCCGCACAGTTCCAACCCCCCATAGGTCTCCCCAGTGAACTCTCCTGTGAGGCCAGGAGTTCCTCCCGCCGCCGACTCCACCCCCACAGGTGCTCTCAATCTGCGCCGATGGGTTGTGCCCTGCTTTCTCTCCCGGTTTGTCTGCACGCGAATGCGGACCTGCCTGGCCCACCAGTCTCGGCCCCGATGGGTTCGGATGAGCCGGGCGCTGGCCGCACTTAGGTCAGACACCCCGTCTCGGTGTGCTGCAGCCCCGCGGGAACCACCCCTCAGACCGCGGTCCTGCCGTCTGCTTACCAGATCGCCGCAGAGTCACCGAGCGCTCTCCCTCCGCCCTGCTCCTCCCGGCTCACCAGACTGGATGAATGTATCTTCTTTAATTCCTTGGTTGTCAGACTTCCTCTCAATTCAATTTTCTCTCAGATCCGGCTGTTTTTGTTTAGGTAAAATTCTGTTTTTTTTCCTTGTTTGGCTGTGCAAGGAGGCATGGCGCGTTCACCTATGCCGCCATCTTGCCGGAAGTCTCTCCCAGTTTGTACTTTTTAATCCCTTCACCTTTTTCCCCATTCTCCCTCTTCCCCCTCCCAATAGATAACCCTCCAAATGATCTCTGTATCTATGATTCTGGTTCTGTTCTGCTTGTTTGCTTAGTTTATTTTTTAGATTCCACTATTGATAGTTGTGAATTTATTGCTTTTTTAATGTTCATAGTTTTTATCTTCTTTTTCTTAAGTCCCTTTAACATTTCATGTAATAATGGCTTAGTGATGATGAACTCCTTTAGTTTTATCTTATCTGGTAAGCACTTTATCTGCCCTTTGATTCTAAATAATAGCTTTGCTGGATAGAGTAATCTAGGTTATAGGTCCTTGCTTTTCATCAAGTTGAATACTTTTTGCCAGTCCCTCTAGCCTGCAAAGTTTCTTTTGAGAAAGCCGACAGTCCTTTTCAGAAAGCGGGAACTCCTTTTTAGGTAACTCTCTGCTTTTCTCTTGCTGCTTTTAAGGGTTTCTTTTTTTTTTTTTTTTTAAATCTTTAACCTTTGGCATTATAATTATGATGTGTCTTGGTGTGGTCCTCTTTGTTTGGGACCATCCATCTTGTCTGGGACTCTCTGAGCTTCCTGGGCTTGTTGTCTATTTCCTTTGCCAAATTAGGGAAGTTTTCTTTCATTATTTTTTCAAATAAGTTTTCAATTTTTTTGCTCTTTCTCTTCCCCTTCTGGCACCCCTATGATTTGAATGTTGGTACATTTGAAGTTGTCCCAGAGGCTCCTTAGCCTATCCTTGTTTTTTTTTTTTTATTCTTTTTCCTTCTTGCTGTTCTGATTGAATGTTTTTTTCTTCCTTATATTCCAAATTGCTGATTTGATTTTCAGTTTCCTCTACTCTACTGTTGATTCCCTGTAAAATACTCTTCATTTCAGTTAGTGTATCCTTCATTTCTGATTAGTTATTTTTTAATGTTTTCTAACTCCATTTTTATGTTTCATATCTCTTTGTTGAAGTTCTCACTAATTTACTCTTTCCCTAAGTTCATTGAGCATCCTTATAACCACTGTTTTGACCTCTGCACCTGATAGATTGCTTGTCTCCATTTTGTTTAGTTCCTTTTCTGGAGTTTTGTTCTATTCTTTCATTTGGGCCATATTTCTTTGTCTCCTCATTTTGGCAACTTCCCTGTATTTGTTTCTATGTATTATGTAGAGCTGCTTTCACTCCCTGTCTTAGTAGGGTGGCCTATTATAGAAAAGTACAGAGGTAAGTTGGATGGGACAGAGTCTTAGGTAATCGCCAGGGTGGAGCAACCCTTGTGAACCAGGTTGATAGAGTCTCTAATATGTTGTCACTGCTCTGTGGCTCTGTGTGTGTGTGTGGTGGGGGGGCGGGGCTCAGAAAGGGGACAATGTCACTGCCTGGCCTCTAGGTTTTTGTCCAGGAGAAAGCTGTCCCCTGGCACTTGCCTTGATGACAGATACTTCAATTTCTCCCCATATGCCACTCGTGCCCTTCCAGCTGTTGCCCTGGTGCTGAAGCCCGGAGGGAGGGAACTGTGTATGTCCTCAGTCTGTTGTGGACCCTTTAAGAGGAGACTTCCGAGAATCCTGCAGTTTCTTCTGCCACCCCAACCCCCACTGGTTTTTTAAAACCAGAAGTTATGGGGACTTATCTTCCTGGCAGTGGAACCCTGGCTTGGGTGGTCTGGTGAGGGGCTGGGATCCCTCACTCCTGAGGTATCCCTCCTGATTTTTATCCACCACACATGGGTGTGGGACCACCCATTCTGAGTCCTTGTGCCTTCACACGTCTACATGTCTCTGTGTGTCTCCATGTCTTTGCCCCTCCTACCCATCTGGATGAATATGACTTCTTTAATTCCTTGGTTGTCGGACTTCCATACAGCTCAACTTTCTGACAATTCTGGGTGATATTTGTTTTGTAGTCTAGTTGTAATTTTTGCTGTAGTTGTACAAGGAGGTGAGCCATGTTTACCTATGCCCCCGTCTAGTCTGGAAGTCCCAAAATGCCAATACTATTTAAAGTGATCTGAAGATTCAATGCAATCCCTATAAAAATCCTAATGATGTTTCTTGTGGAACAGAAAAACCCATCCTAAAGTGAATATGGAATCTTGAATAGCCAAACAATCTTGAAAAATAGGAACAAAACTAGGAGTTCCAAGACGGCGGGAAGATAGGTGGGAGCGGAGTCCATTTCCCTCTGCCCTCTGGTGAAACACCAAGCCGATCTTCTGAGGAACAGAGAGAACAGCCAACAGTATTCCAGCATATATAAAGATTGGAGACCAGAATTATATGGGACATTGAATCATCAGATGGTAAGGAGAGTGCTTTGGTACAATAAGATCCCCAGGACCAGCGTGGGGTCCAAGGCGGGTGACAGCCCCAGGCCCGGTGCCTGCCAGATCTGATGCAAGATTCTTGGGAGAGAGCCTGGCTGGGCTGTGTGAGAGGCCAGGTGCTTGTTTGGATTGGCGGGCTTAAATAGGAAGAATTTTTCAAAAAGAAAAATAGAAAAAAAGAGGCACTACATGGCTGTTTGGGGAATTCTCCGCAGCAGCTGTCCGCCTCCTATGCCCCTGCCCCCCAACAGTCCCGGGGTTGGTGCATGCTCAATGATTGGCGGCCCAGGATGGCCTGCCTGCATACACTCCAGAAGAACCGGGAAGGTGCACTGTGGGAATTCTTTCCACACACGTGAAAATACGCAGTCCTGGAGCACGCGTACAGAGCACGGCTCCGCGTGAGGAAAAATTATTCCCGTGTGGACAAGCGTGAATCATGTCAGTGGAAAAAGAATTCTCTAATGGGAATTTGGCAAAAATGTATCTTAAGAAATTCTCTGCCTTGCTGAGTCTCTTTCCCCAAAGCCAAGAAGCTTAAGTTAATGGATCCCTGCCTCAATGTTTTATGGTCCTGAGAGTTAACAGCCCTAGCTAACTTACCCTCAATTTACTTGTCTCCTGTTTAATGTACTACCCTGGTCCTGTCTGCCACCGGACCTAAATTTACAACCTAATGCTCTGTACCCCAAATGTTTACCTTACTAAATAAACCCACTACTCAGCTATCCCCTTCTCATGTATCTTCATGACCTCGCTGTAAACCCATGATTCTGCATAAGTTCATAAATAATCAATCCAATGTAAATGTGTCCTAAAACTTCTAATAAAAAGCCTGGCTGAGCTACACACGAGGCCTTTCGAAGATGGAGCGAAAGACCTGTGGCAACCGGAACTCCTTTCTCCAAGCGTGTCTCGGAGTGAGATTCTTTCATGCATTCGGTTGCGGTCCCCCCCACGGATTTTGTGGGACGAAATCCGCGACAGTGCACAACCAGTGGCCCCCAACCCAGCAGCAGCTTGCCTGAGTCCAATCTAGGGGAATTGGGGGCAGTGCGCACCTGGTAATCTGTGGCCTGGTGGAGGCCCACCCGCACTCATTACAGAAGAGCCCAGAACGGTGAGCAACTGGTGGCCCCTGGCCTGGTGGCGGCTCACCGGAGCCCAATGCAGGGGAATTGGGACTGTACCAACCAGTGATCTGTGGCCTAAGGGCAGTCTTCCCACACTCACTCCAGAAGCACTGGGGGCAGTGCACACAGCTCTTCGGAGCTCATGCCTGGAGCGCCAGGGGGCGAAGCGCCTCCCACCCAGAGCCCTGCAGGGCCAACTGTCTCTGTAGGAAATAGGCAGAAGTGCCCCACAGAGGGGAGCTGCAGTCCACAGAAATACTTCACTCAGTGAGGGACTAAACTACCTGGAAGGGGTGCTGAGAGTCCCTAGCATCTAGGCCAGCAAAGAGCAAGAAGTTGGTTTGAGTTGCCCCTAATTGGTGCACCTCAAGGACAGTACAACTGGGGGACTAAAGGCCTAGGCTGGTCACCGAAGGGCACCTAGGAACTGGGCTGGAGGCTGGACAACAGCGGAAGAGTACATCTCAGGAAGGGAGAAAAGCAAAACCAGTACCTTCCCGGCCAGCCAGGAAGACCAGAAGAACAGGCCTGACCAGTTTAAAGCCAGCAGAAGGCTTTTTTTCCTTTCTTTTTTAAATCCCTTCTTCCTTTCTGTTCATATTTCTTTTTTATTCTTTCTTACTCCCTTTCCTGTATTAGTCCTTGTTCCCTCCCTCTTTTATTTTGTTATTTTTTAATTTTTATTATTATTTTTTTAATTAAAAAAATTTCTTTTAATTCCTCCCTCCTTTCTCTCATTCTTTCTTTTTTATTCTTCCTTCCTGTCTTCCTTTCTTTTTTTTTATTCCTTCTCCCTTCCTTCCTTCCCTGCTCCTTTTTCCCCCCGCTTTCTCTTCTTTTCCCACAGGTGAGACATTAAAACCTGGAGCTGTGAAAAGACCCCAAAAAACCCTGGAGCTGTTAGACCCAAACAGGGGTCATCCCAAAAAACAGACAGTGAGACAAATTTCACTTTGCTACTCCAGAGAACTTTCAAGCTGGGAGTGGTGAACACCAGTATACCTGCTGGAAGAGGAAATCCACCAACAAAAGAACCACCAACAGAAAACAATGGAAGAAGGTGAAGGAGGTAGTGGAACCCACACTAACCTCAATTCAGGACAGGACAGGAAATACAACCAATTGGTGGAGAAATTATCCATACCAAACAATGGAACACGAGTGAAAGAGAAGCCTCAAAACCTTGTTCACAAAGAAGAATCAGCTTCAACACAACCTGTCCACACTTGCACAACAGAATACAAGGTATGGTGGACAGAGTGACCCTCAGTTAACCAGCTGGAGAAAAGACCACAAAAGAAAGACCCAACAACAACCAAAATCCAAAGACATACAGAGAGCCAATATAAACGACAGTCCATGACCAGCGAGCTCAGGAGATTAAGGAGACTGCACCACTGAATCTCACAGGTATTCTACAGTAGAAGTTCACACCATAAACACGGAGTCAGAACAGATCAATTTAAGAAACAGAGGCTAACAGGAGGAGTCCCACAAACAATAGGAAGACAAAGAAACAATCCCCAAATGAAAGGAAAGGAGGATACCCCAGAAAGAATGATAAATGAAATAGAGGTAAGTCAACTATCAGATATTGAGTTCAAAGCATTGGTTATCAGGGAGCTCAATAAGATTGATGAGCTTTCAGAGAATCACCAGAAACTACAGGGAAACTACAATGAACTCACTGCAAACTATATCAACATGAAAAAGGAAATAGAAACTATCAACAAGGGCCAAGAGGAAATGAAGAATACGATTTCTGAACTGAAGAACACAATAGAAGGAATCAAAAGCAGGCTTGATGAAGCAGAGGATTGGATCAGTGAGCTGGAGGACAAAGTAGAAAAAAACACCCAGAAAGAGGAAGAAAAGGAAAAGAGGCTCAGGAAGAATGAAGAGGGATTAAGGGAAATGCAGGACAACATGAAACGTAATAATATTCGTATAATAGGGATACCAGAAGGAGAAGAAGAAGAAGAGCAAGGGATAGAAAATCTGTTTGAAAAAGTAATGATGGAAAACTTCCCTAATCTAATGAGAGAAAAAGTCACACAAATCCAGGAAACACAGAGAGTCCCAATCAAAAGGAACCCAAAGAGGCCGACCTCAAGACACATCATAATTAAAATGGTAAAATTCCAAGACAAAGAGAGAATCTTAAAGGCAGCAAGGGAGAAATAGGAAGTAATGTACAAGGGAGCCCCGATAAGGTTAGCAGCTGACTTCTCAATGGAAATGTTCCAAACCCGAAGAGAATGGCAAGAAATATTCCAAGTAATGAGATCTGGAGGCCTGCAACCAAGGCTACTTTACCCATCAAGCCTCTCAATTAAGATAGAAGGCCAAATAAGGAGTTTCCCAGACAAAAGAAGTCTAAAAGAATACACCTCCACCAAAACAGCTCTGCAAGAGATACTAAAGGGACTGCTTTAAGGAAAGGAAGGAAAAGAGGGAGAAAGAGAGGAAAACAGGTACAAAAAAATGGCAATGAATAAGAACCTATTAATAATAACCTTAAACATAAATGGAATAAATGCTCCAATCAAAAGACATAGACTAGCTGAATGGATAAGAAAGCATGACCCACACATATGCTGCCTACAAGAGACCCACCTCAGGACAAAAGACCTACACAGACTGAAAGTGAAGGGCTGGAAACAAATTTTCCAAGCTAACAGACAGGAAAAAAGAGCTGGGGTAGCAATACTCATATCAGACAAAATAGACTTCCAAAAAGGGCCATAAAGAGAGACCCAGAAGGACACTTCATAATACTCAAGGGAAGAATCCACCAAGAAGACATAAACATTGTAAATACATACGCACCCAGCATAGGAACACCCAAATACATAAAGAAAATCTTGGAGTACTTTAAGAAAGGTATTGACAGCAGCACAATTGTTGCGGATTTCGTCCCACAAAATCTGTGGGGGGGACTGCACCGATTGCGTGAATCAAAGTTAATGTGGCTATAAAACGTTTTTCGTACCGGCTCTTTCTCTTCCCCACTCCAGATGACTCTTGGCCGTCGAGCCCCTCACTTATCGGGACACTTGCGCGCTAACCTTCACCTTGAAGTCGGGGGAATATGGTCCTTTTGGCTCTTGGCCTGTCTGGCCCCACGTTGGGCGCCATTTGTTGCGGATTTCGTCCCGCAAAATCCTTGAGGGGGACTGCACCGATTGCAAGAATCAAACTCACCCAGAGACACGCTTGGAGAATAGAGTCTGGCAGCCACGGGCCTTTTGAAAATGGAGCGAAAGACCCGTCGCTCTGGACTCTTTTCTCCAAGCGTGTCTCTGGGTGAGTTTGATTCATGAGATCGGTGCGGTACCCCCCACAGATTTTGCGGGACGAAATCTGCAACACACAATTATAGTAGGAGATTTTAACACCCACTGTTAAAAATGGACAGATCTTCCAAACAAAATGTCAATAAAGATATTGTGGCATTCAACAATGCCCAGATGAAATAGACTTAACTGATACATAGAGAGCCTTTCACCCCAAAGAAGCTAAATACACATTCTTTTCAAATGCACATGGAACATTTTCAAAGATAGACCACATGATAGGACACAAAACAAGCCTCAATGAACTCAAGAAAATTGAAATCATATCAAGTATTTTCTCCGACCACAAGGGACTGAAATTAGAAACCAACCCAAAGGAAAAAATCCCCAAACACTCAAAATCATAGGGGTTGAATAGTATGCTATTAAATAATGAATGGGTCAGGAATGAGATTAGGGAAGAAATCAAAAAGTTTATCGAAACAAATGAAAATGAATTTACAACAACCCAAAACTTATGTGACACAGCGAAGGCAGTCCGGAGAGGGAAGTTCATAGTGATACAGGCCTCCCTAAAAAAAATATAAACACTTCAAACAAACAATCTAACCCTACGCCTACAAGAACTTGAGGAACAACAACAAAGACAGCCCAGGGCAAGTAGAAGGAAGGAAATAACCAAGATCAGAGCAGAATTAAATGACATAGAGACTAAACGCACAATTCTAAGGATCAATGAATCCAGGAGCTGGTTCTTCGAAACGATAAACAAAATCGACAAGCCTTTAAGCAGGCTTATTAAGAAAAAAAGAGAGAGGACCCAAATAAACACAATCAGAAATGAAACAGGAGAGATTACAACTTATGCCACAGAATTACAAAGGATAGTAAGAAACTGCTATGAAGAACTGTATGCCAAAAAATATGAAAATCTGGTGAAATTTCTAGAAAAATATAATCTTCCAAATCTCAATGAAGAAGCAGCAGAAAGCCTGAACTGACCAATAACAGCAGATGAAATTGAAACAGTAATCAAAAAACTCCCGACACACAAAAGCCCTGGACCAGATGGTTTCACAGGAGAATTCTACAAAGCATTTAAGGAAGAGCTAACCCCTATCCTTCCCAGACTATTCCAAAAAAATCCAAGAAGATGAAAGACTCCCAAACTTTTTTATGAAGCCAGCATCATCCTAACCCAAAACCAGATAAAGACACAAGAAAAAGAAAACTTCAGGCCAATATCGCTGATGAACAGACACTATAATCCTCAACAAAATATTGGCAAACCACATCCAGCAATACATTAAAAAGATCATACACTATGACCAAGTGGGATTCATCCCAGGGATGCAAGGATGGTACAATATTTGCAAATCAATAAACATAATATATCACATAAACAAAAGCAAAAACAAAAATCACATGATCATATCAGTAGATGCCGAAAAAGTATTCGATAAGGTACAGCACCCATTTATGATAAAAACACTCAGCAAATTGGGAATAGATGCAGCATTCCTCAACATAATAAAAACCATCTATGAGAGACCTACAGCCAACATCATACTCAATGGGCAAAAACTAAAAACTTTCCCACTAAGATCAGGAACAAGACAAGGTTGTCTGCTATCACCACTTCTATTCAACATAGCACTGGAAGTTTTAGCCACAGCAATCAGACAAGAAAAAGAAATAAAAGGCATCCAAATTGGAAAGGAGGAAACAAAACTGTCATTGTTTGTAGATGACATGATAGTGTACATAGAAAATCTTATACACTCCACCAAAAAACTACTCAACCTAATAAATGAATTTGGCAAAACAGCAGGATACAAAGTCAATATCCAGAAATCAAAGGCATTTTTGTATACCAACAGTGAAACATCAGAAGCAGAAATCAGGAAAAAAATCTCATTTGATATAAAAACAAGAAAAACAAAATACCTAGGAATAAACCTAACCAAGGAGGGAAAAGACCTGTACTCAGAAAACTACACAACACTGAAGAAAGAAATCATGGAAGACACAAACAAATGGAAACATATACCATGCTCATGGATCAGAAGAATCAACATCATCAAAATGTCCATACTACCCAAAGCAATTTATAGATTCAGTGCAATCCCTATTAAAGTACCAATGGCATATTTCACGGATATTGAACAAACACTTCAAAAATTCATATGGAACCATAAATGACCCCGAATATTAGCTGCAGTTTTGAGAAAGAAGAGCAAAGCAGGAGGGATCACAATCCCTGATATCAAACTATATTACAAGGCCACTGTAATCAAAACAGCTTGGTACTGGCATAAAAACAGACAGATAGACAAATGGAACAGCATAGAGAGCCCAGAAATAAACCCAAATTTCTATGGACAATTAATCTTTGATAAAGGGGGCAGAAGCATAAAATGGAGTAAAAATAACCTCTTCAACAAATGATGTTGGGAAATCTGGACATGCAAAAAAATGAAACTTGAGCACCAACTTATACCATACACAAAAATACATTCAAGGTGGATAAAAGACTTAAACATAAGTCGTGACACCATGGAAGTCCTAGAGGAAAACATAGGTAGGAAAATCTCAGACATTCCACGCAGCAACATCTTCATTGATATGTCCCCTATTGCAAGGGACATAAAGGAAAGAATAAACAAATGGGACCTCATCAAAATAAAAAGCTTCTGCATGGCTAAAGAAAACAGTATTAAAATAAAAAGAGAAACAACTGTATGGGAAAACATATTTGCCAATGACACCTCGGACAAGGGTTTGATCTCCAAAATATATAAAGAACTCATACGACTCCACTCCAGGAAGACAAAAAACCCAATAAAAAAAATGGGCAATAGATTTGAACAAACACTTCTCCAAGAAAGACATACAGGGGCCCCAAAAACATATGAAAAGATGCTCAGCATCACTAGCCATCAGAGAGATGCAAATTAAAACCACAATGAGATACCACCTCACACTGATCAGAATGGCCATCATAAACAAAGCAACAGATAAGTGTTGGAGAGGATGCAGAGAAAAGGGAACCCTAGTGCACTGTTGGTGGGAATGCAGACTGGTGAAGCCACTGTGGAAAACAGTATGGAATTTCCTCAGAAAATTAAAAATGAAACTGCCTTTTGACCTAGCAATTCCACTGCTGGGATTATACCCTAAGAGTCCTGAAACACCAATCCAAAAGAACCTTTGCACCCCAATGTTCATAGCAGCACAATTTACAAAGCCAAGTGCTGGAAGCAACATAAGTGTCCATCAGCAAATGAGTGGATCAAGAAACTATGGTCCATTTACACAATGGAATTCTACGCAGCAGAGAGAAAGAAGGATCTTATACCCTTTGCAACAGCGTGGGTGGAACTGGAGAGCATTATGCTAAGCGAAGTAAGTCAAGCGGTGAGGGACAAATACCATATGATCTCACCTTTAACTGGAACATAATCAACAAAAGAAAAAAGCAAGCAAAATATAACCAGAGACATTGAAATTAAGAACAATCTAACAATAGCCAGAGGGGAGTAGGGAGGAGACTATGGGGAGAAGGGTTTTCAGGAACTACTACAGAGGACACACATGGACAGACCAAGGGGGAGAGTGGAAGCAAGGGAGGGAGGTGGGTTTTGAGGGGGTGGGAGGAGGTGAGAAGAGAGGATGCAGACAACTGTAACTGAATAACAATAAGGTAATTTAAAAAAATACACATACCCAAGGGAAAAAAAAAAGAACAAAAGTAGAGGACTCACACTTCCTGATTTAAAACTTACTACAAAAGCCCTGGCTGGTGTGGCTCAGTGGATTGAGTACCGGCCTGTGAACCAAAGGGTCACTAGTTTGGTTCCCAGTCAGGGCACATGCCTGTGTTGCAGGCCAGGTTCCCAGTAGGGGATGCTCAAGAGGCAACCACACATTGATATTTCTTTCCCTCTCTTTCTCCCTCCCTTCCCCTCTCTCTAAAAAAATAAATAAATAAAAATCTTTAAAAAACTTACTACATAGCTACAGTAATTAAAACAGTGTTGTACTGGCATAAAGACAGACACATGTGAGGGGGAACTCCTCTAAAAAAACAGAATTATCTCCTGGAGGGCAGGCCCATTGTAGTACAGGCTTCCCCCACTAGGTGAGTGTTCTAGGAACCCATCTGTATCACCTAAGATGATAAAAATCTGACATGAAATGTAGGACCAGAGCTTCATGACACTGAATTTGACAATGATTTTTCTGGATATGACACTAATGGCATAGGTAACAAAAAAACAAAAAGACAAATTGGGCTTTATGAAAAGTAAAAGCTTTTTGTGCATCAAAAGATACTAACAGAATAAAAAGGCAATCCAGAATGGGAGAAAAGATTTGCAAATCAGTACTAGAAGTTCTAGCCAGAGCAGACAAAGATATGAAAGGCATACAAATTAGAAAGGAAGAAGTAAAATTGTCTTTATTTTCAGATGATATGACTATATATATAGGAAATCCTATACCGAAAACTGTTAGAACTAATCAACAAATTTCATCAAGTTCTAGGATACAAAACTAACATCCAGAAATCAGCTTCATTTCTATACATTAACAATGAAATATCTGAAAAAGAAATAAAAAATCAATTTCATTCACATAGTATCATAAACAATATAATATTTAGGAATGAATTTAACCAAAGAGGTGAAAGATCTATACACTACAAACCGTAAGACTTTGACGACAGGAACGGAAGAAGATGCAAGTAAATGGAAAGATATTCCATGTTCTTGATTGGGAGAACTAATATTGTTAAAATGTTAGTAGTACTAATAGTACTACTAAAAATACTCAAGGTACTCTGAGCCATCTATAGATTCAAAACCCCTATCAAAATTCCATGATGTTTTTCACAGAAAAAGAAAATCCTAAAATTCACATGGAACACACAAAAGAACCTGAATAGTTAAGAGCATTATATTTCCTGATTTCAAACTAGACTACAAAACTATAGTAACCAAAACAGTTTGGCACTGGCATAAAAATAGACATGTAGACCAACGGAACAGAGCTAAGAGCCAGAAATAAACTCTCACATATACAGTCAACTAATATTTGCAAAGGGTGCCAAGAATACTCAATGGTGAAAGGATAGACTCTTCAGTAGTGTTGGGAAAACTGGATATCCACATGAAGAAAAATGAAATTGGGCCTCTACCTAATACCGTTCACAAAATTTAGCTAGAAATGGACTACAACATAAGACCTGAAGTTTTGAACTCTTAGAGGAAAACATAGGGAAAAGCTCCTTGACATTGGTCTTGGCAGCAATTTTTTGGATATGACGCCAAAAGTCCCAGCAACAAAAGAAAAATTAATAAGTGGGGCTATATTAAACTTCTACATAGCAAAAGAAAAAACAAAATAAAAATGTAGCCTATGGGATGGAGAGAATATTTGAAAATCATATCTAAGAAAGAGTTAATATCCAAAATATATAAAGAATTGATAGACACAACTTAATAGCAAAACCCAAATGATCCTATTAAAATAATGGAGAGAGGAACCTAAGAGACATATTTCCAGTGTCATTCAAATGGCCAACAGGTACATGAAAAGATGTTCAACATCATTAATTATCAGGGACATGAAAATCAAAATCACAATGAACTGTCATCCCCCTTATACCTATCAGGATGGGTATCATCGAAAAAACAAGAGATATCTTTTTCACTTTCTTTCTAAGGTGTCTTATAATTTTTCCAAGTACAGGTCATTTACTTCCTTGGTTAAATTTATTCCTAGGTAATTTTTTGATGCAATTGTAAATGGAATTGTTTTCTTAGTTTCCCTTTCTGACAGTTCATTACTGGTGTATAAAATGCAACCAATTTCTGAATTTTTATGTTGTATCCTGTTACTTTACTGAGTTCATTGATCAATTCTGGTAGTTTTATGGTGGAATTTTATGCTGTGCTCATGGACAGGCAGAATTAAAATTATCAAAATATCCATGCTATACATTGAATGCAATCCCTATCAAAATACCAATGGTGTATTTCACAAATAATCCAAAAATTTATATAGAACCACAAAAACACAACAACCCTGGATAACCAAAGCAATCTTGAGCAAGAAAAACAAACTTGGAGGTATCAAGATACCTGATATCAAAGTACACTACAAGATCATTATAATCAAAATAGCATGGTATGGGTATAAAATCCATACATATAGATAAATGGAACAGAATGAAGATCCCATAAATAAATCCTATATGGTCAATCAATATTTGACAAAGGAAGCAAGAACATGCAATAGGGTAAAGAAAGTCTATTCCATAAGTGGTGTTGAGAAAATTGGACAGATACATGCAAAAAACAAAAAATGAAACCAGATTGCCTTCCTACACTAAATAGAAGAATAAACTCAAAATGGATTATAGACTTAAATGTAAGACTCAAAACTGTGTAACTTCTAGAAGAAAACATAGGCAGTAAAATCTCTGACATTTCTCTTATCAATATTTTTAATGATATATCTTTTCAGGCAAGGGAAATAAAAGGAAAAGACCAAACAAATGGAAATACATAAAATTAAAAAGGTTTTGCACAACAAAGGAAACCATCAGCAAAATGAGACGATAGCCAAGCTAATGAGAGTAGATGTGCACCAGTGATACATCTGATAAGTAGTTAATACCCTAAATTTATAAAGATCTTCTGCAACTCAACACCAAAAAAAAAAAAAAAAAAAAAAAAAAAAAAAAAAAAAAAAAAAAAAAAAAAAAAAAAAAAAAAAAAAAAAAAAAAAAAAAAAAAAAAAAAGCAAACAATCCAATTAAAAAATGTTAGAGGACCTGAATAGATATTTCTCTGAAGAGGACATACAGATGACCAAAAGATGTATGAAAAGATAATCAATGTCACTAATCATCAGAGAAATGCAAATTAGAACCACAATGAGATGTCACCTCACACCTGTCAGAATGAGTATCATCAATAAATCCACAAACAACAGGTGTTGGCAAGAATGTGGAGAAAAAGGACACTCTCACGCGTTGTTGCTGGGAATGCAGTTTGGTGCAGCCACTATGGAGGATGGAGGTTCCTCAAGAAATTAAAAATAGAACTGCATTGTGACCCAGCAGCTTCACTTCTGGGTAGATATCTGAAAAAACCAAAACACTAATTTGACAGAATGTATGTGCCCCCACATTCACTGCAGTGTGATTTACAATAACCAAGATTTGGAAGCAACTCAAGTGACCATCAACAGACCAGTGGACAAAAACATTGTGGTGCATTTACACAATGGAATATTACTTAATCAAAGATTGAAACCTTTTTTTTAATCTCTGAAAGAAATTTATTTTTTATTAAGTATTTTTAGTGATTATGCTATTACAGTTGTCCCATTTTCCTCCTTGGCCTCCCTCTACGTGGTACCCCCATTCCCTCCAGCAATTTCCCCCTTAGTTCATGTCCGTGGGTCTTACCTATGAGTTCTTTGGCTTCTCCACTTCCCATACTATTCCCTTCCCCATCTATTCTGTACCCACCAACTATGTTTCTTATTCCTTGTACTATTTTCCCCATTATCCCTCCTCCCCCTACCCAATGACAACTCTCCACGTGATCATCATCTCTATGACTCTGCTCCTGTGCTAGTTGCTTGCCCAATCTGTCTTTGTTTTTGTTTTTTAAAATTTCATTGTTGATAGTTGTGAGTTTGTTGTCACTTTACTGTTCATAGTTTTGATCTTCTTCTTTTTCTTAGATAAGTCCCTCCAACATACAAGTCCCTTCATACAACAGGGGCTTGGAGATGATGAACTCCTTTAGCTTTAACCTTGTCTGGAAAGCACTTCATCTGCCCTTCTATTCTATATGATAGCTTTGCTGGATAGAGTAATCTTGGATGTAGATCCTTGCCTTTCATGACTTGGAAAACTTCTTTCCAGCCCCTTCTTGCCTGTAAGGTTTCTTTTGAGAAATCAGCTGACAGTCTTATGAAAACTCCTCTGTAGGTAACTCTCTTCTCTTGCTGCTTTTAAAATTCTCTCTTTATCTTTAAACTTTGGTATTTTAATTATGATGTGCTTTGGTATGTTCCTCCTTGGGTCCAACTTCTTTGGGACTCTCTGAGCTTCCTGGACTTGTATGTCTATTTCCTTCACCAAATTAGGGAAGTTTTCTTTCACTATGTTTTCAATATCTTACTCTTTCTTTTCTCCTTCTGGCACCCCTATGATTCAGATGTTGGTATGTTTGAAGTTGTCCCAGAGGTTCCTAAGCCTCTCCTCATTTTTTTTTGAATTCTTGTTTCTTCATTCTGTTCCTGTTGTCTTGTTTATTGCTTCCTTTTGTTCCAAATCAAAGATTGAAACCTTTTTTTAATCTCTGAAAGAAATTTACTTTATTTTTTATTAAGTATATTTTCATGATTATGCTATTACAGTTGATTTGAATCCTGGCTTCCTTCCCTTCACTGTTGGCTCCCTATATATTTTTCTTTGTATTGCTTTCACTTCTTCCTTTATTTTGTGGCTGCACTCAGTTAGTTCTTTGAACATCCTGATCACCAATGTGTTGAACTCTGCATCTGACAGGTTGGCTATCTCTGTGTCACTTAGTTTGTTTTCTGGAGTTTTGATCTGTTCCTTCATTTGGGCCTTATCTCCCTGTCTCTTCATTTTGGCAGGGTGGAGCAGCCCACCTCCCCACTTTGTGACGCTGTGTGTGAGGATGGGGTCAGATTGTTGCTTGCTTGGCTCTCTCCCCATTTCCAGTCACTTCCTCCACTTTCTGCAAGCATCTGGCACCATTCTAGTTGCTGCCCTGGTGCTGATGCCCAGAGTGGGTGGGTTTGCAGATGTTCTAGGACCCTGTGGGCCCTGTACATGGATTCTCCTGAGACACCAGTGGTTTCTTCCACTGCACCAGCCCCCACTGGTTTTCATAGCCAGAGGTTATGAGGCTTTATTCTCCCATCGCTGGAACCCTGGACTGCATAGTCTGGCCTGGGGCTAGGATCACTCACTCCCCGGTTGTCCCTCCTTGTTTTTATCCACTGCATGTTAATGTGGGACCACCCATTCTGTGGGCCACTGCTGCAGCTGCCTCACACCCGCAGCCTGCCACCACCTGACTGTGCCACACCATGTCCACTCTGCTTGTCCTACCCATGTGGTTGATTGTTTCTTCTTTAAATCCTTTGTTGTCAGATTTCCATACAGTTCAATTTTCTGGCAGTTCTGGTTGTTTTTTGTTTTAAGATTGGTTGCGATTTTTCTTTTGGTTGTGTGAGGAGGTGAAGTGAGTCTCCCTATGCCTCCATCTTGGCCAGAAGTCCCAAAGATTGAAATAGCATTTGCAATAGCATGGATGGACCTAGAGGATATTATGTTAAGTGAAATAATCTGTCAGTAAAAGACAAATAACTATATGGTTTCATTTATATGTGGAATCTAAGGAACAAAATAAATGAGTAAACAAAATAGAAACAGACTCATAGATACAGAGATCACACTGATGGTTGCCAGGGGGGAGGGGAGTTTGGGGGATGGCTGAAAAAAGTGAACAGATTAAGAAGTATAAATTAATAGTCACAAAACAGTCACAGGGATGTAAAGTACAGGATAAGGAATATAGTCAATGATAATGTATGATATATGGTGCCAGGTGGGTACTGGAAACACTGCGGGGAAACACTTTGTAAAGTATATAATTATCTAATCACTATGCCATATACCTGAAACTAATACAAAATAATATTGAATGTAAATTGTAATTAAAAAATAAAATAAACAACAACAACAACAAAACCCCACAAAAGGTATAAACCAGGCTTAGAAAAAAAGAGAGAGATAAGAAGTATTGGGGTGGATGTGGAGAAAAGGAAGCCATTATGCACTGTCGGTATGAATGCAAATTGGTGCAGCCACCAAGCAAAAGAGTATGGAAGTCCCTAAACAATTTAAAACTAGAACTACCATATTACCCAGCTTGGGGTATATATCCAGAGGAAATGCAATCACAACCTCGAAGGAATATCTGCACTCCCATGTTCATTGCATGGTGTGGGATATTCAGTAGTCAAGGTATGGAAAGAGCCGCAGTGTCCAGCAGCGGATGAGTGGACAAAGTGGATGTGGTGGATGTGCACAAAGGAATACTATTTAGCTATGAGAGAGAAGAATGTTCTGCAATTCGTGCCAACATGAATGGACCTCGAGGGCATTGAGCATTATGAGAGGTAAGGTAAGTCAGACAGAAAAAGACAAATACTAATATATGTAATATATCATTTATATACACGGAAGAATTGAAAGCCTTGCAGAGATAGTTGTGCATTCCAGTTCATAGCAGCAGCATTATTCACAATAGCTGTAACACGGGAGTGTGTTAAATCCATCAATGGATGAATGGGCATGCAAAATGTGGCATATGAATATAATGAAAGGAAGGAAAACTTTAATATACTACAGTATGGATAAACTTGAAGGATGTTATGCTAAGTGATGTGAGACAGTCACAAAAAAGAAATACCATATGATTACACTTATATAAGGTACTTTTGGGTTGAGTTTTAAAAAATATAATTTAATTTATCTACATTTTTGAAAACCACTGACATTAATCACTATATTACCCTCTCTCCTATGAAGCTTCTCCAATGGAGCTCCAGAGGGTGGATTACTTACCTGGGGACATGATAAGGGAAATAATGCCTTAAAATGGGTTTCACAACAGCATGGTGATTGCAGGGGGAGAGGGGTGGGTGAAGGTGGAAGAAGATATAAGGGGGATAAGTAGTAATGAAAAAAATACAATAAAAAATAAAAAGAAATAGTTTCACATCCTGAGATAAATACGTACTATTTAGACCCCAAAGCCTGACACAATTTATAATGCTCTTTCACCCAGTTTCCTTTCTTCTGAGGCATCTCACCATCTTACCTTCTGGAAGTCTTCAGGATGGCATAAGCTGTGCCATTAATCAAAGTCAGAGAAAAAGACCTGAATGTAAAATTCCTAGAACCCCTGCACCTTCCTCTGCACTCTGAGGGCAAATCTCTTCCATAGCGACTGACGGCATTGTGGGCCCTGGCACAATGAAAACCCTTACCTTTTTGAATGGTCACTCACTGCTGAAGAATTATGAGACATCAATTACTTCTCCAATTACTCTTGTCCCTGGAAGTGGGCTGGGCCAGCATCTCTGTACTTACAATATCTCTGTACTTTTACCAAGTAATACTTATAACTGATATATCGTAAGAATTAGTGCTGTAAAGAAGTAGATGTACAATTTCATGTAGTGAATTGTGGAGATATTCAAGTCAAAGTTGGATAACTACTTAGCAGGGAATGTTGTAGAGTTTTCAGTAATACATGGAATAAGTGGATTGTCGTAGTGGTTCTTAAATTTGTCTGAACATCAGAATCACCTACAATTTTTTAAAATTTTAATATTCTTGAAGGCAATATGTGCATAGTTTATAAAATCAAATAATATCAAAAGGCTTATAATAAGAATTTAAATATACCAACATTAAATATTTGCATGTTATACCTAAGCACATTTCATAACTGAATATTATGAATATTATGAGTTAAAACAGAATATGTACTGTAGCATACTTTATTTCCTTTCTTTTAATTTCTCCTGAAGTTAGTAATTGACATGCTTTTTAATTTTCTTAGTATTATGTGTACTAATTGCCAATTCCTCCTATATCACCTAACAGCCTCCTAGTATGATTACCAGAAAGCCAACCCTGTCAGACAACCTATTAGTTCCATTTAAAAAAATTAGAGGCATATATATGTTTTGAAGTCCTCCATTTTTCTTCTTCCTGGGCTGACCACTCTCCAGGCTTGTTGCATCTCAACCAACCTGCGTGTTCCTTTTCCTGCCATTCTTGATTTCCCTTGTCTCTCTCTCTTAAATTCCTTGTTTCTAACCTCATGTCTTTTACTGTCTTGCTTTTCTTCCTTGTTTTGATAAAGTACATCCTATAGTAGCTGCATTAGATTAATGGTGTAAATGCAAAGTAATGGAGAGAACATTTCTATCTCTTGACTTATAGTGCTCCAGTCTGGTCTGGTTGTCTTCTGTGTGTTGTGAACTGTTGTGATTCTAGGGTCTTTTAACCTTCATCCAGGAAATTCCCTTTGTTTTTGTCTATGCCTTCCATTTTCTTGGCTTACTCTCTTGTTTTGATAGAAGACATGCTCTGTAGCCTTATGTAAAAATATAGACAAGAGATAAATTTTTTGAGATTTTGCAAAATTGAAAATTCTAATTATTATACTTTATGCCAGATGATAGTTTGGCTGGTTATAAAATTTATGGTAAACATTAATGCTATTCATCAATATTTCTAGTTCATCCTTTTATGGAAACATGACAGCATTGCATAACCTCACCTTCTTGGAAGTCAGGCATTGTAGTATAATTTGCTTTAGACAACAAAACATGAGTAGAAGTAGAAGGTATTCTATGGGTAGAAGACTTTAAGAGGTGGTACTGCTACTGTGACTAATGTATTTGAGATGCTGAAGGTTCTATCAGTCTGGATCCCTGGGTGAGAATGACTTGGGGCATATCTCTCCCTTCTAAATAGCAAGACATAAAACTTCCATTGTTTTAAGACATTGAGCTATATAAGAGTTGTTTGTTGTCACATTGTAGTTCAGCTTATCCTCACTGAGATCAAGATAGGTAGATTCCTGGAGATGGAACACTAATCAAATGAAAGCCCTAAGCATAACCAGAGACATTGAAATTAAGGACAATCTAACAAAAGCCAGAGGGGAGGGGGGAGGGGACTGTGGGGAGAAGGGTTTTCAGGAACTGCTATAAAGGATACATGGACAAAACCAAGGGGGGGGTGGAAGCAAGGGAGGGAGGTGGATTTGGACGGAGTGGGGGGAGGGGAGGGGAGAAAATGCAGACAACTGTAATTGAACAATAATAAAGTAATTAAAAAAAAATGAAAACCCTATCATAGGTGGCCTGGCTTAGGGGCTGTGTAGTGAACTGTAAGAAAACTTTATTAGAGATTGTAATGAGGGCAAGTTATACTAGGCAGTATGAAATATGTAATAAAATTGTCTGGGAGTCAGATAACATTCTTAAGGAAATTTAAACTCATGATGAAGATATAGGAAAACTTTGTTAGCATGTGTTTGGTTATTATTGATTGTGTTGGCAAAAGTGTGAGAAAAAGTGTGCTCAGAAAAGAATTGGCCAATATGCAAGCAGAAATGAAAGTAATAGAGAGTTTCCAGAAATTTAGAGTCTTGGGAAAGCCACTTAATTTTAGACTCCAAATAATAGGAGATAAAATTGAAAAGAGTTTTGAATGAGAAAAGGCCACTTAGAACTCATTTTTATGGCAAGGGTGAAAATGGTCCTAGTCCCACTGTAGGAAACGGAATAGGTTAAAATGTTTTCAGTGAAGAGCTTCAAGGATGTGGCATTCAGTTATTCCTTTGATAAGACAAATGTCCCAAGGAAAAGAGACGAAGTCTGAGAATCTCCCACATAATTCTTATAAACTCAAGGTACACTGATTTTTAGATGCAGAGAGGATATGTGGAGATGAGAAATCAAAGACATATAACTCTGCATTCTATATCTCTCCAAGAAATGTGGTCGTGATTACCGAATTCTATTGCTGACAGAATCAAAGAGATAAAAAGATAAGATTATTGAGAAAGTTGTATTGCCAAAAGAGCCACCAATCTTGACTGAGGAAAGACTATTCAAGAACTTAAAATAACGCTATCTATCACTAGGAAGATCTAAGAAAAGGGCTCAGTACTCAAGGAGGGCATCGTCAGACATGGCCAGGAGAATAGTGGAAAAGATTTCCTGGAGGAAAGAGCCAGTAGCAACGGAATATAATGGACAAAAGAGCTATTCTCAGGAAGCATTAATGGGAGCCCAGTCCAGCACCACCCCTGCTTCCAGACTGGAGCCTCAACATTTCTGTCACAAAGCAGAGTTCAGAATCGGTATGGACCAGTGTTTTCTATTTCCATTCTTCCCCTTTCTATGATTATTCCATCCAGTATCATCACTATATATTGGGTGTATTGGGTGTGTGGAGCAGAAGACTTATTTTCAGCTTATGTCTCCTAGTTAAGAGGAAAGCCACATCAAGATTTTATGTGTACACTACAGTATGTAACCCGGGATCTTGAACTTTGTGTTTGTTGCTATGAGTAGGTGGAACTTTGGGGTTGTTGTCCTGTGGGGAGAGGATGAGTATATGTTGCTTGGTGAGGAGAGTGAACCAAATATTTAGTGACCAGAGGATGGACTGGTGTATATATTTTTTTCTTTTTGGGTGCATGTTAGGGTTGCACTTCTCTGACTATTCGAAGTTAGAGAAGTCCATGTAACTAACCATGGCCAAAGAAAAGTGAGGAGATGTGAGGTGTACCACTTTCTGACAGTTTCTAAAGGAGCTGGTGTCTCATTTGTCATGTTTTCTTTTCTACTGTGAAAATAGGTGGAGACTCCAACAGCTTCGGTTCCTGCTGAACTGAGATGGACATGCAGCATCTGAAATTTTGGAGTTGAATGCTACTACAGCATAACCAAGCTCATCCTAACTGATACAGAACTATAATTTGTAATTTAAAAAAATTTTAGAATGTGTCCTCTATTACCTTCTTGGGTTTAGTATTGCTGTTGAAAACTGAAACCATGCTAATTCCTAATACATTGATTGTGACCTCTTTTTTTCTTCTTGGATTTCCTTTTTACACTTAGTATTCTAAAAATTTACAACTATGTCTTAGTGTGAATTTATTTCATCAACTGTGCTCAGCACTTGATGCACCTTTCAACCTGAAAATTCATGCTCTTTAGATTTGGGAAATTTTCATGAATATTTTTTTAGGAAAACAGTTTATTATTTATTTATTTATTTAATTTTTAATATATTTTATTGATTATGCTTACAGTTGTCCCATTTTTCTCCACTTTATTCCCCTCTGCCCTGTACCTGCATTCCCACCATCATTCCTCCATTTTAGTTCATATCCATGGGTCATACATATAAGTCTATTTTGTACCTACCATTTATGCTTCTTACTCCCTGGAAATTTTTCCCCATTCTCCTCCATCCTCCTCCTCACCTCCAGGTGAGCTCTATTTCTGTGAATCTATTCCTGATCTAGTTGTTTGCTTAGTTCATTTTTTTTAAAGATTTTATTTATTTTTATTTTTAGAGAGAGGGGAAGAGAGGGAGACAGACAATAATGTATGGT